>JAJTTS010000015.1:932986-980330 GCA_036971165.1 Arthrobotrys iridis | reverse complement strand
CGTGGGAAGAGTGTATCGGATGAAAAGGGTACCCAAAACTGCCCATTTCTTTCCTTTTGCTATGGATATTTTTAATTTTTAGCGCCCGTTCCACAAGGTTGCATTTGTGCGACAGTTAAACCTGCTCTCAGTGCAAGCCAAAAAGGACGCGCTCAAATACACAATTCACAACCATCGACGCAAGACTTTTTTGGTTCTCCACTTCGAATTCTTCGGTTGATGCTCCTTCGTCTCATCACTCTCCAGACTTTCCCCAACTCCCCGCCACTCGCATCCTGCAAGTTTTGGAATCGGCTCTTCCGATCTGCCATATTAGCCAATACGGTTAGGCAGAGCCTCGAGTCAATTTGCCTTACTATTCATAAGATCGGTATGACATGAACCTCGTATTCCAGACTTGGTGAATATCAAAGTCAAGCAAGACCCTGCCGGTCCGAGCGGATACCCCAGACACCCGCTCTACTTGACGGGTTTTCTGTCCGGTAACGTAATGATGCGCATCCGGTCCTCCCTATCTATCACCCCGAGCCCCAATCCCTCACCATCGTGCAATTTCAAATATTCCGAGACCACGCCGCGCCAGCGATTCACTTAGCGTGCGTGAGTGAACAAAGATGGGAGTTTCACTGACTGAGCAGATCTGAATTATAGAGTTCCGTTGGGCAAGGGCACCCTCGAAACGTTTGTCCGTAGTAAGTTCTCTCCGGGTCCCTCTGTTTGACATTCGAGCTGTTTTTATTTTTTATTTTATTCCGATATTTCGATATTTTAGCTTTTTGCATTTTCTTTTTCTTCTTCGTGGGTTTCTCTGGCATCGCACAAAACCCAATATTTCTTTTCTTTTTTCTTTCTTCTCTTAACCTCGAACCATGTGCCCTCCTACCAGCTTCCGACGAGGTCTCGTCAGCTAGTAGGTAGTCGTGTCACTAGCTTTGAGGTGTGCGGAATTTTGGCTTTGGCTTAAACTCTACGTCGGTACCGCTTACTTTTCGCCTGTCCTACTTTGACGTGCTGCATAAATCGAAAGAACGCCTGCTGGCTTGGTAGCACAAAGGGAATAACGACTATGTATAGGTGGACGACCAGTCCCGGTTGAATTTAAACCCTTCACGAATCTTAAAATCCTGCGCTTACGAGAGTGGCTTGTCCCACCATAAGGCTCGTACGAGACGCTGGCTTTCATCAGCCCGTCGAGTCTTGTGTAGCCAAATAACGCACAATCACACTCGAATGTGACCGTTCTATCTGGCCTCTAAGACCTCTGTCCTTCTATCTCGTACGGTAGGACGAAGCTTGTACAAGTCCTGTACGAGAATCGCCCTACCCTGAGATCGCGATCATCATAGATCCTCCCAAACATAAACATCCGTCGAAACTCCCTGATCTTTCTGACTAACCAACCCATAAAAATCTTCGCCCACAGGTATAGGCAAGGTCATTCACAATTGCTTGACGCCTCCCAAACCACCGATTCATATCATATTCATTTCATACTTGCGTGCATTCACCGTGGTGCGAATCATCTCCATTTCGCTCGAAGTCCTGGTGGTGTGCTTACTTCTAACTGGCGCCTAGTCGGTCCTTTGTGCTATAATTATATAACTACTATAGGTAAGTTTACCATGGTTTCCTCAATTGGAAAGATTGCATCCTTCCATAAGGCTGTTTAGGTTGATTGCTTTGCGGCTGCTCTGCTGGTGTGCATATTCAAATACTCCCCTCCCAAGTCCGAGATCCTGCCATTCCAGAATTTATATATCGCTATTATATTTCGCTTTACTCCGCTTCCGCATTTTAACTCCGTTGCATATATTCCCAAGACTTGACCATGCAGATACATTTCGAAGACAAACCACAACTAACTAGCATTGGAAAGAATCCAAATTTGTAGCAGGAGGCCATATCGACGTCCACGTTCGGAACCTCGCGCCGGCCTTCTAAGCTTGGGAAGGCAGTTCACCTTCCTTGGGATTCCGTATTTACCATACGGGGTTTTTTTCTTCTTGTATACTTTTTTTTTTTTTTTTTTTTTTTTTNAGATCCACTATTGCTAGCGTCAGTCCACAAGCCAGGCCCGTGCTAACCAGTCAAATCAGTCCACCAGTCAAGGCAGTGCTGCATATCAAATCTGATCCGTTGCCTTTGGCCGGATAACCTGCCTCTTGGGATTTTTCGTGTCCCAAACCCTTGCCTGAACGGTGCATCCGTGGAGGGTTTTCGGTTACCACCGTATTGTCGACCTAGCACTAATCCTGATTCTTTCCTGATCGTCGCATATATTAAAAAAGGTAAATGCCCCTCCCGTCGCGCCTTTTTTTCGTTGCAAGCTTGAAATGTCGTTTCCATGCATGCCGCATTGCTGGCAATGTGCATTTAATACTGCACTTACTTGGTTTAACCTGGGGAGCTCGCGCTAACTCGCCATATCATATTACACTGCTGAATCAAGACCACCCCCATCCTTTTTTTTTTTCCCTGCTTGATGACAAGTCAAAGCTGAGGGCTTCTTAAAAGTACACAGCAGCCACAGTGCCAGTGCTGAGCAATCTTTAATTGCCACCTGATAGGAAAGGGTAAAAATTAAAACATCCCTATCCCTTTGCCTGGTTGAGACAAAGGCTTTAACGGGAGAAGAGTTTCATATCTCGGCACACCTGATCTCGGGTTACCATTGCTGCTGCAAGATTCCAGTCTGAAAACCCTCAGCTCATTCTGAGAATAGCCCTAACCAACGTCACAGGCTTCAATCCAGTGTTTTTCCTGCGTGTAGAATNTTTTTTCTCTTCTCACTTCTCTTCCTTTTGCTCCGCTGTGCACAAACCTCTTTCTTCCACTATCAAGCCTTGCCACGGATGGGATTCCGATGATCTCCACATCACGTCACGACAGAAATTCGGTTCAAAGGCCGAGACGAGCAAAGTTAAAGGTAAAGGTAGTCTTGTTAAGAGACTATCAGCTAGGATTTAATCATGATGTCGAATGTAAGCCCCAATCTTCTTCTCTGCTATTCTGCTGTCGTGTATCTTATTATCCGTCATCGTCTAAGCGGTTTCAGATAACATTGGCTAATGAGCTAGAACCAACAGACTCCGTACAAGACCTCACATCCTTACTATGAAGGGCCAGAAAGCACCGGTCAGAAGCGTGCCTGGTCGCAAGACACTCCCTACAGTAGAGAGGAGAACCGTGAATTCGTACGAAGGTATTATAGTCCGCAGTTTAATTGATATTCCAGCTGTAAGTCGAATATCGCTGCTGACTTTCCTCCAGGCAGGTTGGGAAGTTGATTATCATCCCAATGGATACGCCCGAGTCAGCTCACTATGTGACTGATATGGTTAAGAAGTACCATATTGGCGGTATTCTTCTTTGTCGACGCAGCATCAGACGTAAGAAATCATATAATTATCCAGGTGGAGACGCGCTAACTTTTGCCTCCCAGACTCTGTAGAAATAAGCCGCATTGTACAGGATCTACAAAATGCTGCCCGTGAGGCAGGGCATACACATCCTCTGTTCATAATGATTGAACAAGAGAATGGCATGGTAAGAAGGAACTCCGATTCAAAATTCTGAGCAGTCTTAATAGCTCACCATCAACAGTTTGCGCCTTTTGGTAATGGCGAGTTGGGGACACAATTCCCAGGAGCCCTTGCGGTTGGGGCCTTCAGATCCTCTGAAATTCTCTACGATATTGCCCGCGCATCAGCTCAGGAATTGCAAAGTCTCTCAGTGAACGCAAATTTGGCACCGATTTTGAACATCGAGGAACAAAGCGCAGATGGACTCAGCTCTCGAATGTTTGGAGACGACCCGGCCAATGTATGGAGATGTACAAGTGCCATTCTGGATGCGCATAGAAGCACGAATCTCGTTAGCATCGTCAAACATTTCCCAGCTCCTCGACAAGGAAGCGGTGGGATTTTAGATACCCGGAATATCGCGACTGAGCCTCGATATGCACCGTTCCGAAAAGCGTTCGAAAATGGAGTGGACGGGGTATTACTTGAACCGACAATGTGGGCGGCTTCGATTGATACGACATTCGGTGGCAAGGATTCGCTCCCCCAGAACTTGATCCGGAAACATATGCAATACGAAGGAGTCTTGATCGGTTCCGTCGATAAGGCCTCGGAGAGTGCTGCAGGCCGGTGTGCAACCGGAGGGCAACTATCGATTCGAGGGCTAGTCAATGGTTGCGACATGTTAATATTGTGCGAGCACCCGCAAGACGTTACAGATGTTCTGGAGGAGATATATACTGCGGTAGAGACTGGGAATATTACCCGAGCATCATTAGAACAGTCATGGGATAGAGTTCGACGAGTAAAAGAGCGATACCTTAGATGGGAGGACGCCATTAACCCACCGCCGATTCATCTCACTCTTCCATCTTTGATGCGACGAAACCGAGAGCTCTCCTTTCGATCTTATGAGATGTCGACAACGGTTATCAAGGATAGTCGAAATCTTCTACCATTGACAAAACCCCAGCGCCAGAATGTGCTTCGAAAGAGTGGATCCTGCGTTCTTCTGACGGCGGTTGCGCCACCACGATTCCCAGCCCCGGTCAGCGTCGACCCATTCGAATATCTTGGAAGAGCTATCAATGCTCGCGGGATCGCTGTCAGCCATGCACCATACACACACGAAGGGTTGCAAGAGACGCATACGAGCCTTCTTAAAAAGGCAAATATGATCATCTTTGTTCTTGCCCTCGACACAGACCCGGAGTATCGGTTCCAGATCGAGACGATGAGATCGCTCTCCCGACAGCGGTTAGCGTTAGAGCCACCCTTGGTCGTCATTACAGCATGCAGTCCACGTGATATGCTAACTGAACTTCCCTGTAAGTTCAAGCTCTGCAGCATTGAATCTAAGTAAGATAAGCTAATAAGTCTTGCTGGGAAAAGTTCTAGAGACTGTCGTTTCATGCTACGAATACTCCAGAGAAGCACTCGAATCAGCTGCGTCTATCATCTACGGGGACGTTAACCCGACAGGTGTTTTGCCTCTTCGTAGGCTGCTGCCACTTAATAGTGGCGTTCCGGCCGACAACTTTCAGCGATGGGAGGTCCACGAGTGGGAGAAACGCCGGGATCTATACGCCAGCGCTGATTTGTGGAAGAAATGCTTTGGTTGGAATGTGAATTGGAACCTGAACTCCAGTATCTTGAGCGATTTGCTCGACCGACCCGGCAACGCCAAGCATTATGTGGTGAAAGACCCGAGAAGCCACGGAAAGATTCTTGGATTGTGTGCAACATACACGATACACGCGGGGAAGAATCTAGTAGGGAGTATGGCTTTATTGATGGTCGATCCGGATTTCAGAAACAGCGGTATCGGGACTGCGCTCCATGACGAAGCATTCCAGTATATGAGAGCAAACCCAAATATTGACAGCGTCCAGCTTGGAAGTATCTTTCCGCGGTTTTTCCCAGGGTTGCCTGAGCTGCTGCCAAAAGAGCAGAAGGAGTGGTTCAAAAGAAGAGGTACGAAGTCTGGTATTTTAAGCTTGACTCAGGCTGACAACTCTGTTATTTAATATAGGTTGGAAGGTTGAAGACAGCTTCATATTCGATCTCTATCAAGATATAACCAATTGGCGACCCCCATCACAGCAAGACGTATTCGCGGAGCTTAGCGATCAAGGAATCACATTCGGTGTTTGTAATACTGGCGTTTTTGAAGACCTGATACAGTTTGAGGACAAACACTTCTCAAGCTATCCTGGATGGGTCGAGAAATATCGCGCTTTGAAGGACACGAATGGTATGTATTCACAGTCTCAAATGGTTTCACATCGCTATTTGCTGACAGATTATAGATTATGCGGATGCTGTTCTCGCTTTCGGACCCGGACATGACGGCCGTAGCTCTATCGTCGGTGCGGCCCTCGTATTCTCCGGTGCCGGTAGTAACAAAATTTCCAAGGAAGTGCCTTGGCCTAAGGCCATCGGTGATAAAGTTGGTGGTCTTGCGTGCGTTGGGATGGGTCGTAAGCAGCCAGTAATACCCCGGTTTGAGTGAAGCATCGTCGCTAATGCGGTTGCAGCGGAATTTCGAGGACGCGGAGTCGGTCTCGGGCTAGTCTGTGCCGCCATAGTTGAATTACAGGGCAGAGGACTTACTGGGTGCTTTGTTGACTGGTCCACTGATAGGCAGGTTTACGAAGATCTTGGTATGGAACACCGTTACTCTTGTTTAATTATGTTCATGCTCTAACATTAGTTTCTAGGTTTCCATACGCATGGGAAGTATCACAATATGACCTGGCGGAAGGTCTAAACAGTTACGAATTATGCATCTCATGCTCTCCCCTCTCATAAAATTCGGCGTTTCAGTGTGCGTCATTGCTTTTATTTCTTTCTTACCATATTTCTCTTTTACTCGGAGTCGTTTGATTTTCGGGTTGTAAATGCATTACAGTGGTGTGTGGTTGACCTTTGTTCCTCTATCCCCCCCCTTTTTTTTTTCTCTTTCTCTATCAGATGATTCCCTTGTACTTTCGTTCTGAATACCCCGTTGCCCAACGATTTCCTAGACCGCTACCTCTTTCTTCTATATTCGTTCTAGAAGAAACAAAGTTTTCCTTTCTTTTTTTTCTCCTTTTTCTTAAAACACAGATATTTTTATCTTCCTACTATGACAAATTTTGTATCCGAAAGCATATGCATGGAGACGGCGTCCTTTGTTCAGAGAGAAAAAATACGGTGTATTACTATCCAGGGCGCGCGCGTTCGATGGCACAGTACTACACGAACACATATATCAACTTGAAGGGAGGGAGAGGAGGACATGATGGAGCATTTTTTATAGGAAGGGGTTGGGGTGTCTTTTTTTCCGTTCTTTTCAAAAAAAAAACTTTTCATCTTTCGGTTTTCCAAGATTTTAGGAAGCAAGGCTTCCTTTTCTCTTCAGAATTGGCCGCGAAATCACAGAGGAACGCAATAAAACAAAAAAAGGTTTACATATATAGACCACGTTTTGAGCTGTCTGTGTATGTGGATTTGAAAGCTTTATAATCATCGAAATTTTTAATCTGCGCACTTAGCTTGGGGGTTCAAGGTTCCTTCAATCGCCTTTTTTAATTTGCCACTGTCCTTCTTCTTCTTCTCTTTCGCTTTTCTTTCCTCAATGATAAACGACCGATTCGATCTTCTCAGACAGCATTTTAAGCATCGCAACAATGATGAAGAAAGGCTTTACAGTCTGATTTACGAGACAACAGATGCATCTTGCATCGCTAATCAAAATTTATAAATGGCAGCGGTGGGTTGAAGCGTTGGAATTCATGTCGCTACAAGGCACCCTGCCATACGAATATTTCTATACACTGTTACCACTACCGCTCCTTTCAATTTCGCTACTCATCACTGCTAAAAAAACGTTCAAAATCTACGTTTGATCTTTTATAAAAGTTGTTATCTAGTAGAACGTCGAAATATACCAAAATATCACCCATATTGAAGCCATCTGATTTACCGAACTATGCTAAATCTCAATGTTGGACAAGTTTACACGTGTGCCGTACTACATAATAGAAAAGATGCGGCAGGCCCGCGCTTAGATACGGTGCTTTTACAGGTGTGGTACCGCGGCTACGCCTAAATCGAGCAAGGTTCTGAGAAGGGAATGATGGGGGCTACGGACTTCCCCGTAATGGAAGGCGGTGCCGAGAGTTTTCGGGTTCGATGATTAATCGCGACTAATTGATATCTTATATAAGTTTATACCCTGTATTGTACGGTTCCTTCGTCTTAATTTGGTCGATATATATGTACTATATACATTCTGCTCAGGCGAAGTAACTCTCCTAAAGATACGATTCAGACGATTCTTAACTCTGTTTAATTCCGGGGGAAACAGAGTGATAAATATACCACCTAACATTTATCGTAGAGTAGTCTCGGTCCCAGTAGAGAATATCCGAACTTTTAGATTCTGTGAATTGGGATCAGATGGAAGGAATATATTATAGTTAAATATTTCTAACACTGGGAATTGATGAGTTGTAAGTTTTTCTGTATCTCATCTAAATCTCATGCCCATAATGTTCCTATGAGCATCTACGTGAGGATAATAGCTACAAGCGGTAAAAATCTGACCAGCCATGCGATGACAAGAATACTGACCACTGGAATGATTTTACGAACCCGCTGCCGTGAGATCTATGAGACCAAACCTCTAACATGAGATTGTGTTGAGCCTGTTGTATACTTTTTCATCCTTCCCCGGGAAAACTTTCCTTTTCATTATTTATTTTTTCTCCCAAAAACTTTCAACCTTTTTAATTTTGCGACAACCTAAAATTCTTTCATCTCCAGATCACAACATATACATCTTATCTCCCTCCACAATCGCAATTCACAATGGGCCCCGTAAAACGCCCCCGCGCATCTTCCGCCTCGAAAAACTCACTCTCATCCTCTGCCAAAAGACAAAAACTGAACTCCTCGTCTTCATCGTCAACCAGAGATCCCAAACCCTTCTCACCCGGCAAACTTACCTCATCCAAACGTCACAAAAAACCTACATCGACCTCCTCCTCATCATCCGCAACCGCTCCATCGTCATCTAAAAAGTCTACGTCCTCACGAATCCGTAAGCCTCACAAGAAACCACTGAAGGACCGCTACACGGATGCTCAACTTAAACTCCCAACCCTCAATGGCATCATCCCCGCCGGCGTCACCAAACCCCGCGGGAAGAAAAAGGGAAAGGTGTTTGTGGAAGATAAAGAGACCATGATGGATATACTGGAGCTTGTGAATACAAGTGTGGACGGGGTTATCCAGGGGAAGGTAGAGAAGAACAGACGGCTAGAGGTTATAAGGGAGCAGAAGCGCAAAGAGCAAGAGAAGAGGGAGAGAGAGAAGGAGGCCAAGCTGGTATGTTTACGATGATATGCGTTCTAAAAGGTCAATTGATGGATACTAAATTATTCATGGTGGAATAGGAGGATGTAAAGGATTCATTGAAGAAAAAGAGGAAGCGGAAGGTTGGTAGCACCGCCAAGGATGACGACGACACCGATGAAAGGCCCGCAAAGTCAGCAGGGAGGAGGAAGAGTGTGTCTTTTGCTTAAGTTTGATTTTTGAGAAAATGCGACTGGCGTTACTGGGGTCTTCGATTCGGAATTTTTTACAGCAATAATGACCAACTGGTTGTTACCGAAAGCAGAGTTTACCATCTATTATGTACAAAAGCACACCCATGAACTCCTCAACTTATACCATCCATCCAACCTACGGCGGAATTCTATAAACCTTCTATGCTCTATCGACTTCTACGAATTCACCTTCCTTCTCCACGATATCTAACTCTGACATCTTTTTTAAGAACCCCATAATCGGCTTCGGAAACCACCTGTGCATTCCCCATTCGAACCATCCAAGGTGTCCACCGTAGCTGGTCGTCACAAAGCACAGATACGGATTCGCCTCAGCCTCTTGTCTTGGAAATGCGTTTTGAAGCGAAATCGGGTCCTCCTCCGCGTTTATTATGAGCGTCGGTACTTTAACATCGATCAATTTATCCACGGAACTCGACGCGCGATAGTATTCTCCCCCGGTTCTGAACCCGTATACCGGCGCCGTAACCGCAGAATCCCAGTCGTAGAGGTATGTCGCGTTACGAGCCGCTTCGATCTTGATGTTTGGATTTGTGGAGAGGACCTCATAGTTTCTTTCGAAGAGTTTCTTGAGGTTCCCGGTCATGAATTTAGAGTACTGGCGGCCGGTGAAGGTCATGTACATGATCTTGGCGCAGGCGTCCATGTTGTGTGGGGAGGAGAGGAGGACGGCAGCATGGAGGGGCGAAGAGGAGCCAGCCTCACCGAGGTAATCTGTTGGTCATGGTCAGCATCGAGACAACAATATGTTTGGGGATAGCCCGGGATACGGACTTGCAAGGATATTTGCGCCGAGCGAAAAGCCAACTGCCATGAGCGGGCGCTTGGGGAACTTTCGGCGCATGATATTGATGACATGTCTGATGTCCCTCGTGAACATTGCGTTAAACATTTTGTTGTCTATTTTCAATGTTAGCTGCAATGTCTTCTCAAATTTTATTTATCTTTTCGTTTCTTTGCAGTACTAGTATAAAAGACCATGCATACCTGTAAGTTTTGTCCAGCCGCATCCTCTTGCATTTACAACCATCGCATCGTATCCCAGTCCTCCATCTTTGACGGGCCTGACTAGCGGCTCAAGCGTCAGCCGCACGTACGTCTCGTGCGACCCACCGCTAAGACCGTGAAGTGCAATGATGAGTGGTTTCGTGTCATCGTCCGATTTCCACTCTTCGAACTCATCGCCGGTAAAGAATGTTGTACGCGGTGGAAAGTAATCAGGGTCACTCTCGGACAGTTTCTTTTTCGAACTTGGCTTTGCATCCGCGGGTTCATGAGGCGGCGGGACTACGACGTCGATGCTGAACGTTCCGGGATCATCTGGGATATCCGAGTTCAAGACATGGCGTCTGTAATGTATGGGGACATGATCGGATGCGAACAGAATGGCGCAGGTCTGCAGATGCCCGCTGAGAAGGAAAGGATGTGGGTAGAACGGCGGGATGACAGACTTGCAGACCGATACCAGATCTAGAGATTCTGGAACGGCGGAATCCTTGGATTTGAGGAGCACGGGTTTGGGATGGTGATAGTAGGTTTGCGAGGCGGCAAACATGATGATGATAATTAGGTATTATCGGATTCTCTCAAATCAGAAACGAAGATATAACATCAACAGGCAATCCTGTTTGACAGACGAGAATCGAAGGGATGAAGCAGGCAGCACTGTCCTTATAAGAATTCAAGAGCTTAACTTCTGGGTTCGCGCGACGACAGCAGGCAATGCATGGATTCAACAAAAACGGACGAGCCGAGGCACACGCTCGGGCCAATCAGCGTCGACTGGCAGCGCGGGAGCTTTCATGCTGTCCCAAGCTCGACCGAGGCCTCCGCTTGAATTATATATCCCCGGATGCATAGATGACGTTATTATCGGGGCCGCGATGCATCCCGTGCCGTCGCTAGCATGTTTTGAAAAAGCATGATATAAAAGACATTAGAGCAACTTATACGTATATTGCAAAAAAGGCCGCATAGTGTAATGACTAGCATATTCCGTTTGAATTTCACTTAGATTTATAGGAAAGATGTCGGTTCAAATCCGACTGTGGCCCGTCTGAATTATTTTTTCATTTTATTTTTCATTTTATTTTTATTTTTTTCATTTTATTTTATTTTTGGTTCTTTGAGAGGATGGTTTGGGCATAGTCATGGTGGCCCTTGTTCGCGTTCTGCAGATTGTGGCTGCATCGTAATCCAATTAAAGCGGCTCGTAAATATCTGAGATATACATTCTATGCATACGATCTGAAAGGGATAAAGATTCGATCCTGCCAGTTGATTGTTGAGTCAGAGCTGATATACATACCTAGGCACCTAGGCGTACATATATTACACATCACAAAATATATATATATATAGTTATATATATATAGTTATATGATATATCCCATAAAATCCTTCCAAATCAAGGTCTTGATAGTCTGTCGGATCAGATTTAAAAGTGGGCGACGACAAGAATTACTGCTACTGCCTCAGGCATGCCTCGGAGCCTCCGGAGCTGGCTACTCAAGCCCACATTTTTTTCAAGATACCTCTATAGTTCCTTCGTAAAGCGAAGGGGGAATCACCTATTAAAAATCGGCAATGGCCAAACCACTGGCCTGAATTTAAATACTCGCCGGATCTTTCATAGCCATCACTACAACCCCATTCAAGAGAAGCCCCAGAATCAAGGGGAGCATCAACGGAAGGATAGTATTCAAAACCAGGACCAAGATAAGCTTCGGAACGAGGAGAATATTCTAAATCATCAGAGTATCCAAACAGAGGAAGGAGTCTCCAAGCTCACTGGAAACGAACCGCGAAAGATCCAAGAAGAGCTTCGAATGGCGGAAAACAATAATCCCCCAGTGGAGGAACCGTCAGGCTACTCGGCTCGGGCTTGTTGGGTGAAGTCACGCTGGGAGAACAACGACTACTACGTCGAACAGTTCGCCGACGACCCGTGGTACCCCATCATTAGGGACACGCACGAGGCAATCAAGGAACTAGTCCCCAACTACAATATCGCCCAAATCAAAGAGAAGTACGGGGAGCTACGCTATTACGTTAACCTTCCGGAGATTCAGCCGAAGGATGGCCGTACACCTGAGGAAATCCGGAATGAAGTTCATGAGCTGATCAAATACGCAGAGGCCTGGGTTGATGGCTTTGAACACGCTCGTAAGGCGAAGGAGCAGGAGAATAAATGATTAATTCGCGGCTTCGTCTTTTTATGCCCGTCTATTCCAAAACCTTTAGCCTTCTTGCCTGTCTTGATATGGGTACCAAGCCGTATTTAATTTGGTGCAAGGATCCGAGATGGCGTCGCTGTGTTTAACAGCCAGGAGATGCATTTGGCTCCCTGCATTGTCGATAGAACATCCCAACGCTCAGGCTCATAAGATTTGTAAGGAATTTGAGAGTATTGTATATACGTATATAAATATCCGCTCAATTTATACTATCAGTACCGACCAGTATATTGATGGGTACTTAAATAGGAGTGCTTAGGTGCCCAAATAAGTAGTAGTTAGAATTGGGGGAGCTCTAACGCAACAGGACCCGAGCTAGAGCTGCAGCCGTGCATACATAGAGCTACACTGAGCTTCAGCTGGCTGTGTTGCGGATGACGTTGGTGGGAATGGAAAGTCCTTCCTGGCGTAATCCCTCCATTACATCCTTCCCACCTCATCGTCACTAATTCTCCCTCTTCCCCCCCTTCTTCTTCTTCTCCTTCTTCTTCTTCTTCTCTCTTCATCATGACTGCTCTCGCCATCCTCCTTCAATTCGATTCTCATCAGACCAGACGTCTACAAGATGTCTCCTACAATTCTTTCCCCCGCTCAATCCCACGCCCTCCTTGACATCCTTACTCACCGCGAAACCTATACCGCTGAAATCGAGCTATTCAAGACGCCCGGCATAATCAATTCATACGGTCCACCTTTCCAGCCCGACCCATCCAATAATAATAATACTACTACTTCTAATAGTAATTCTAATATTAATAAAAATGATGGTGCTGACGGTTCATCATCGTCAAAAGACGCCACTGGAAAAGTCGTTTCCAAATCTCCGATCCTCCAACTGCTCTTCTCGACCTTCGTAGTCCCCATCCCGGGCCTCCGCGACATCTCTCAAGACTTCTGGACCACTCGCGTCCAGCCTCTCATCGATGACCTCGCCAAAGCAAACCTTTCGGAGTCTTATGACAAGGGGTCTATGGGTATCCGTAAGACCCTTGCTACTGCCATATCAGCGTTGATAGAGTATCCTGCCCGAGGAATACTGGGTGGAATGCCCGGACGAGAGATAAAACCGAATCCGGACCGAGTGTACGATGCACGAAACCAGCAGGATCTAGCAGACGCATGGAGGGAATTCATGAGACAGGTTGTATACGGAGATTTGCTGGATGAATTGTTCGACAAGGCGGCACAAAGTGATGATTTGCAGGCCCACAGTGATATGGTCATCGCGGCGCACCAGCATATCGTCGTTAAGTATGCTTCAGAATGCCAAAGAAACACAGACAATTCAAGCTAATCTGTAGTAATCGATGGTTACAAGCTTAGCATCCTTGACACACTATGTGTTAGTCACTTCGCCGAAAGGACAGACGCTCCTATCTTTGGTGGAGAGGACAAACAAGTTGATTCCCTATCGAATCGTTCGACAGACCCTAAGGGTCGGAAACGCTGCGACTATGATTAGCGGAATGACTAGGTTAGTTCTGGCAAAGATGAGCATTGGAACTCTCACAAACTGGATAGGTTGGAGCAGCGGGGCGGACGAGGGCATGAATCTACTCCAGACGTATGTTCAGTTATTTCCCGTATTCAGAGTCAATTTCTAACGCACAACTAGCATAATATACACTGTTCTCTCCTGGGAAAACAGAGAGCTTGAATCTCGAGTCTCAAAGCTCGAAAAGTCCAAAGACTGTCCCTCAAAGAAACACCTCGCTGCCGTCACCTCCTACACAAAACTCTCACGTGCCGAACAGGAAGACTACCGTGTGATCAGTAAAGCCTCGTCCACTTCGATTATCCACGCAATTCTGTCAATGGCGCCGGCGTCGCCGTCAACGGATATAACTTCTGAACAACACAAGTTGCTCCTCGACTACCTCTCAATTCAGCTATCAATCCGTGATCGAGAACATTTGATCCTCGTTCTATGCAAATCAAACCCGGACGCTCTAACCGCCACCATCCGCGATATCGTTTCAATATACGACCCCATCCTTCGAAATCTCCACAATGCGGTTGATCTCAGCGGTACAATTGCAGATTTTGAACGCTTCGTGAACGACATGATCAAAACGGCTAAATTCTCACCAAACGAAACCGATGAAAACGGTCAGAAGAAACCACCCGGTGTTGAAGAGTTTGTACGACTGTTCGAGCGCCACCAGAAGAGTTGTCATATCTTCTTACATCAGTTTTGTAAGAAAGGGGACAAAGCGAAGGAGCTATGGCTGGAATATGCCAAATACGCGGCAAAGCAGTTTAGGAGACCGGAGGGTGTCACAGGAGAAGGCGCTGGAGGGTTTACGGCTACGTTGAACAAGCTCGTTAATGAGCTAGGCGAGGAGGACAGGAAAGTGGTTTTGCAACAAATGGACGAGTATGAGGAATACCTCCAGAAGCTGAGCCAAAAGACAAATCGACGTATGGCTTCTATCGTCTCACTGAATGGAGAACCGAAGAAACCGTTGAAGAAAGGACCTGGCAACTTTTTGTACAAATGGCAGGAATTGCTGGATTCGACAGAGATTACGCCGGCCGAGGCGACAGGGGCAAAGGTTAGGAGCGGGAAGGATATGAGTGTTAGAGCAGCCAGTGGAGTAGGGTTGGATGGCGAGAGGAAAGGTGTCAAGGCGGTTACCGGTGTCGGGGAGGCGGTGGATGAGGTCGGAAGCATCAAGGAGATGATAGAGATGCCAGATGTGAAAAGGACGGTCGAGTTGTTGTTGCCGCGATTTAAAGAGGTGATTGCGAAGAGGGAGTATCTTGAAAGGACAGAAGAGAAAAAGGACGATGATGGCGATGATAGCGACGACGACAACGATTCTTTCTTTGAGGCGAACGAAGAGTAGTCTGGGGCTACGTATACATATGCTCACGGTATATGATGTCATGTGATATTAAGTTCTTTAGCACGGCGCTTGGAGTTAGCCTCGAGAGAGGGCAGCTTGGAGTGTGTATTTATAGAGTTGGAAACCCATGCACTTGATTGAAGTTATTGAAGACCTAAGCCCTTCTTCGGAATCAGTCTCAAGATCTCGCAACGAGACTGCTTGGGTACCGCTCCCGGATTTGAAATGACAGTATCTTACACGAGAACACAAGAACAGAGATTAACACAAGAGAACAGCCACAGAACACCGGTAGATGATAACGCTGAAATAGACAAAAGCAAAGGGCGTAAGAGGGAAGTGATCTTATAGACAGAACCCTTTAGATAATGAACACTTTCTGAGAAAAACTGTGGTAATAGCACCTTTCTCCCCTTCTAAAACTCGTCTAAAGCCGCGGAAAGACGAACTGAGATACGGTGTTCAGTACACCAGGGAATCAAGCTTTTTTTGGAAAAATGAAAATGAAAATAAAAATAAAAATGAAAAAAATGAAAATTGAGGTAGAATTATTCTACTGCACGGCGGCTTGACGTTGTGGCGCCGCATTCTCGATACGTGGCTCGAACAATCTCCTCCAAAACTCCGGGGGGTCCAACGGCCGCGATCCGTTTCGAACTCTCGGGTAGATGTCCATGAAGAAAAAGTAGACTAACACCAACTATGATTAGTATCCATCTTCGTTCCCAAGCATTTATCCTTGAACGGGAGGGGAGGAGGTTTTCCAAAAAAAAAAGTATACGTACTATGACCGATAACGATTCCCAACATATCATCCTTTGGCATGTTGCCGTTGAGCAACAAGCTGAACCCTAGCAGAACCCACGGCAGGTATGGGGCATTGAAGACGAACAAGCCCAGGAAACTGAGTCTGACCGTTGGATTCCTCCGTGACCAGATGTATACGATCGAGAAGGCGAGCGGGGAGCCAAGGAATGGCATTTGAACAAAGGTCGCGGAACAAAACTGCATTACTCTCCCGTTAGCTTCAATCACTTCCCTTCTACGCTCTCTTTGAGATTGAGTGGATGAACAATAGAGAAGGACGAGAGTGGCTGACCAGCAAACAAGCAGCGCTATACATCATCAACCACGCAAAATCCGCCGTCCGATTCCTAAAGTAACCTTCCTCCAACATTCGACTGTACCGCGCCAGGAAGAACATGTGGAATATAAAGTCCAGACTCAATGGGCCGAAGTACAGGAAAGTGGTGATTAATCTCCAATACTGGCGTTTTGAGAATACGGCGGGGAGTGAAAAGAACAGCTGGAATGGCGAGACAAGATGGCATTGACAGGCGAGAGCTGTGATGACGGCAGCGGATGCCCAGATGCGGGTGCATGGTGGGACATCGTAGAACCATTCTTCGATGGGGACGGCGGCCATGGCGATGATGTCAGAAGCGGATGATTCAGTGGAATTTGGTTGATTGATATGGGAGCGCCTGGCGCCTGGTCACGGAATCGAAATTGCAGCTCGATGTGAGGGACGGTGGAGATAGCGATGTCGTGGGATCGAAGATGGGATGGGGTATTATAAAGCGGCGCGGGATGACAGCCCTCTAGTTCCGGCTGGTAACTCAAAACGTGGCATGTTGCGGAGCTGCCCAACCGTGTGTTGATGTGTTGCGATCAACAGAGACGGGGAATAATGCAACGCGAAGTTCGACATGCAGACGCTTGAATCTTGAACGGAATTATATTGATCAAATGAACCTCGCTCAAACAAGCTCCTATAGCTCAGTTGGTAGAGCGCGACACTAGTATCTTTGCTAATCATGTCGAGGTCTACGGTTCAAATCCGTATGGGAGCACTTTACATTTATTTTTTTGTATCTTTTTAAGTCCGCTTTCGGTAATTTTCGGTAACAAACATAAGAAGCCCAAGCTTTCGTTCTGCGAACAGGCTTGGTATGTTCACAAGACTAGGTACTGCATCGTTAGGATTGTGGTCAACTCCAAAATTGACCCAGTTTTTATATTGAATGTGCTCCCTAACTCTCGAGCCTTTTTGGGGAAAAGGTCTTGAGGTGCAGTCGGAGCACGCCTCACTGCTAGAGTGGGGAAGCCGGTTCGACGCCGGACGTGACCATATACATCATTCCATACATTTTACTTCGTCAAGTTCCCTTTTTTCTTCCTTCCTTCCTTCCTTCCTTCCTTCCTTTCTTTCTTTCTTTTTTCATTGACTGACTTTTTTTAAAAAAGGCATCACTACCGCTGACCATATTCTACTTGCTATGATGCACAGATATATCAAAATATCCTTTTGAATATTTAATATTGCAATTGATTCATTGCACAAACCAGTACCTTACCTGGCTAGAGGGGAGATTGGAGAAATATAACAAACGAGTTTCGCGAATTTATGAATGGTCGCAAATCGTGTCGGACTCAAGTACTTCAAGTTAAAGCCCAGAATTATGAGACATGAGCATGCGCAGTGCAGTGCTTATTATACAGGTTTCGATTAATGCATTATAGTTTTGGGGAACATCGATACTACGCTCGCTATCCAGAAAAATCATAACCATGACCATGTGCCGCTAAACGCTACAAAAAGCAATAGACCGAAATACAAGCACTTTGACATCGCGAGTGCTTCAAACAAGCCTATCGAAGATAACAATAGGATAGTTTTCTGTCATCAAAAATGCGGAAAGAAATTCGTCCAATTCGGAGTCTCGTAAACCTCCCGCGGGACATCCCTCAAGCTCACAAACGCCTCGATCACCAGGTATACCCTCGCACACGCAAACGCCAGCACCACAATCCCCCCCAAAACCCCAAGCAGGATCTGTACCATCCATTTCCCCACAGTTTGCATCTCGCCTGTCATCATGTCCTCCTTTCTTTTCCAAAATCTCCAGGTATCTTGCACCGTGAACCCGCCAATCCATTTATCGAATCCTTTGCTCTTTTGTTTTGCGAAAAAGACCAGAAATGAGAGAACGCCCGAACAACTTATGAACACCGCGCTGATCAGCCATAGTAACCTTTCGATCTTTGTTGGAAAATGTTCTCTCCATGCCGCTACGTGTAATCCACCGTATGCAGCTGCTGTAAACGCCAGTATACTCTTCAAATGATCCCGGTGAACATTGACATGGCCCAGATACGACAGTCCCGAAAAATTCCGGATATGCTTGTCTAGATAGTAGGTTTCTCCGAGAAATACACCCAGAGAGGAAGTGGTGAAGTAGTAATTCAGATATTCGTCACGGAGTTTGCATTCCTCGTACAACTCCTGCGCAGCTGTACCGGCTAACCGCCACCGTTCGAGCTCGAAGGATGTAACCGGGGGTTGGTGCGAGTGATGGATGTCCGATTGTGCCCAACGGCAGTAGCGCGAAGCATGCTGAAGGACCGTCGTCGGCGTCTGCTGCTCCATGAAACATCGGTGATATGGTGAAATTTCGGTATGTTTTTCCGAGATCTGGTAGTCGAAACGAGTCGCAGAGCGGACTATACCACGTTTTGCGGGAGGCACGCCGATGACTATTTATTCATGTTAACGGCTAATCGCAATATAGTATCGAAAGATGAAAATTTTACTTACAAGCCTTCGGATCAGATCTTGCCCTTGAGCCCACTGAGAAGTTTGTATACTGCGGTGCCTCCACCTTGCATACCGACCCTTTCCTATCCGCTGCGGAGAGCCTCATAGGGTCTTTATAGGCCATACACCTTATCTCCGATACTCCCACCGTCTCGCTTATGGGCGAGCACATATACATCAGAGAGATGGCCGGTTCTAAGGCCTGTTCGTATGGCAATACCTGCGGATGATCCAGCTCAAGCGGTTTGTTCCACCACAGCAAGTACAACGTTAGAGCGCAAATGACATGGCCGATTGTATTAACTTCCAGCAAAGATATCGGCATGTGAGCTGCGAGTCGCGAGATAGCTTGAACGATTATATAGAATGCTTGGATGCACACAAGCGATTTAGCCAACCAGTCGCCCTTGCTTTTGTCACGGATCTCGCGATCGTCGGTTGTCGGGAGGCGGTGGAGAAAGGAAAGCATACGGACGCCTTCAGCTGAAAGCGTCATGCGTGGGGAGCCATCGAAGGTGCTGGCGCGGGTTTGGAAGGCGAGACCCCCCATTGTTGCGAAAAAGCACTGCATCATCGTCCAGGTCGCCTCTCGGGGAGGGTTGGCCATATCTAACTATATCAAACATAAGTACGTGAATCAAATGCCAGATACTGAGTTATATTGAACATACGAGCTTTTCGCGATACTTCGCATCCTTCTTGATCTCCTTGTACAACCACCGCGCAGTGAGGTACTGCGCTGAAGCAGTGGCGACTAACAACTCCGGTGCAAATATCCCAAAGACAACCCATTTTGCGCGTGTGAACGCAGCCTTTTTCAGTGACGTTCCTTCCGGCGGGACGTTAAGATGTAATGCCGACCATACACACAATGTAAGTGTGATAACGCAGCTGCTTACAAGACTAAAGGTGCCTCTGCCATTCGGATCGCCAACCCAGCCGACTGTCGCGGGGAGACTGTTTACTCCCGTGTCAAATCCGGTGTTATTTGGCGAGGTTACTGGAACGGCGTAAGCATAACCTAGATAGAGGAGAAGGGACAGGATCATGTTTTGTCCGGGGCAGAGTTGGGCGGGTCGAGTGAGCAATAATGCATAATTAGATAAAGCCAGCCAGCTGCATGTACATGTAGTATTCTGAAAGGAAGAGTACTATTCGGATTTGAATATCATGAGTGGCTATCGAAGTGCGATATGAAAAAAGAGCATTTCGGTATCATCGCCGGACAAGTTGGAATCAGTTGAGGGATAAAACCAAGGCCGTGCTGACAGTACCACTACGTGATTTTAAACCATCACATCCCGAAGTTTCAGCTTGGCCAGGCTGAGTGGCTTACCGGTGCAGACCCCTGACGTCGCCACCGCACCTTAACTTACGCCAACAGCTTCGAAAGAGGGAAATGATTCAGCCATTGCATCGAAGAACAGTCGGATATCGATCGATCTGGCTGGCAAGCTGTACCTGCACATGTCACTGAATTGGGCTGCCCATTTTTCCAAGGGAGTAGTTAGCGCTTACCTGGATTTTCTACTTCACTTTCCGGGTTTAGACGGTGCCACCGTGATATATTATATCAGACATATCCAGGAGAAAGTACATCCCAGACGATAGACAGCGCCAAGGTTTAGCTCAGATCTTTCGGATCTGGGAGATATATAAAAATATTGTCCTTTGAAGTCTCGGAGTCATCTGTTTCGATATTGTCAGGTACAAGTTCGAGAAATAACCTAGACCCCAAAGCTCGGGGAGTACTTACTTAGTCTTCATGCCGCATTCAAACTGGTCCGAAATGCGAGGTTGATGTTGCCGATAAAGGGAAATAGCTGGCGCAGTCAAACCCTCCCAACTTCATCCCACCATGCCATCCTGCTTATACCCATTCATTCCTATACATAGAACTGTAGCCATGCCTTCCCCAGTCCACGTCCCTTACCCCTCTTCTCGCTCCTCCCTCCCGGCATCATCTCCAATCCATCTCTCCACCTCATCATCCAACAGTTGGAAGCACATCATCTCCGTCGCACAGGCGTTCTCCGACCGCCTCTCGCAGCTCCCACAGGATACCCCTGTTGCCACTAACAGACGCTGGCGACAACGCTGTCGGGATAAGGGAATAGATAGACCATCGGCACCGACGGTTGAAGAAGAAGAAGCAACAACAGAGGAAGTACGAAGTCCCCCCATAGTTACAGCGGGGGCTTCTGTGTCCTCGGATATTACCAATGGCGCCCGTCCAATACGCCGTCGAGGCCGTCCCAGAAAGTCACTCCCGCCAGCAATTGTCGCCGCAAAGAAGAACTTGCGAAAGATATCCGAGATCTCGGACCGCCAGTGGGAGCAAAGTACTAGTGAGCCTGAAGTAGCAGGCGAAACTTCAACGGGGACACCACGCCTGGATGAAGATACTTCAAGATTAAGACGGCCGACAAGGTCCACCCGACGACGGAGAAACATAGCGGACAGCTCGTCCGATGATAAGACTGTCGGCCAATCGAATTCACTAGTATCAACGAACGACGAACCGGCACCGGAAACAGTCGAAGATGTAGAAACTAGTCCAGAGGTCCCATCCAAACCACAAAAATTTAGAAAACAACCTGCACCTATGCACCACAAGTCCTCAACTTTATTCTATTTCACGACACTCCCAAAACCAACACCGGCACACATGGTCAACCAAAACCGGACTCTCAGCCACCGTACAAAACTACCCTCCGACAAGGTCGTCATGCTGTGCATGCGTGCCAAGGTTAGGAGACAGAAGCGTATGCGCGGCTCAGGTGTTGCTCAAATGGACTTACAATTACCTCAAGGAAGCTGGTTGAAACGAAATTTCCGAGTAATGGAAAAGCGAATGGAGAGGCTCAATCGAAAGTCAGTGAAGAACGCCGATCGCGAGGCCGCTGTCGAGACTCCAACAGCCGGGGAGTCTCAGCAACAACCCTCAAACGACAATAACGAGGATATTTCGCGAGAGCAGATTGATATCGAACAGGGGGACAAATCGGTGCAAGGAAGGGACACGAAGAGAAGAAGGATATCGAAATAAGAGATTCAAACTCGATCGTTCCTCATACACAATATCTACTGTTCGCAAATACGATTTTCTGTTATCTAAAAAATTACATCTTACACCAGCATTGATTACCGCATGTAGCATAGTGGCAGAAACAGGGGCGTTCGGAGACCATGTTAAGTTCACAATTCGTCTAGAGGATGGTACACGGACTTTATATACCAGCGAATATTCTTTTGAAAAATACCTAGGTACTTCTAAAATCGGTCTGAGAGATCATTTTAGTACACAAGTTAGCGTTCGCAAATCTAGGGTAAATGTAGCTACCTAAACGCATATTATACAAAGACTCAAAGGATAAGGAAGGAGAGGATAGGACAGAGCATCAAGCCGATCACATCATGATATCACTACTCCAGCTTTGAAATCAAGATGAGGGCAAACGGCCCCAACGAAACTTCGTCATGGCAGGTTCTGACAGATATTAATATTTCGAAAGAACTTCAAATGATTGTTGAAAGGAAGCTAGAGCATACTGCCTTAGATTGTACAACCCGATACTACTCTTGTAATATACTCAAATATCTTGGAAGGGCGGTAGAGCATCTCGACGACGTCTGAAATGCGTCGAACAGTGTTCGAAAAAGATGTTAGATGATGTTGACGCCCGCTTACCACGAGACGATAGTCGGCGCCACACCTACGCAAACAAGTGTACAAGATAAACCAAATCCAGCGTCATGCAAGAAATCGATCGCGATGGGTTACTGAGAAAGGTGTGATGAATTACCCCAGGCTGCTTTGGGCTCTGAGAAAACTATGGGCTTATAAATAGCCGATCTGATTCCAATATTCCACCTTTTTTTTTATTCACTCTCCCGAATTATATACAAAAAGGACGACATTCCAAGCAAAGTTCCTCATGATCCCCCCCCTTAAGAGTGTGCCCTTTTCTCCTTTTTATATTAGATAAATAGTCTTCGACATCAGCCGTAATAGGGCGAAAAACACAAAAACGCTTGCAAAGAAAACCACAAAAAACTAGACAAAAATATACACTGAAAGCGGTTCCATCTCCCGTGGGAAACAGATAGAATCGAAAGAAACCTGACGCCGTATATACTGTAGCTGATTAATTTTACCTCAGAAAACCAAACCCACCCTTACCTCCATTAGATATTCCTCCCCAGGTGTCCATAGTATTCGTTATCTTCGTCAAGAGTGACTTCTTCTCAAAACCTGGTTTATTAGGTTTACTTCGACTTCTTTGGCTCATCCTCGTGCAGGTACTCTCTGAACGAATCGTCGCCCTCAACCTGCTTGACCATCTGCTCCATCTCTTTGACTTGCTTATCCAACTCGGCCTTGCTCATTTTGGTCTCCTTGTAGAACAATTCCAGGTTTGGTGGTCGGTATGAACCACCAAGACGATCCCAGAGAGTGGTGAACTGGCCGTAGTTGTAGTTGAAGTAGAGGTGGTGCATGGTGTGGCAAGCAGCGCCGTTGATGATTGGGGAGTTGGCAACATATTCCCCGTCGTCTATTTAGGCTTCAAAGTTAGCGCGCTGCCCCACTGCCGAGAAATACCAAGGCAAATATAAAATTAAATGAGGGACTTACGGATCATAACGGTCCAGATGTTAACGAATACGAAGAGACCAACATAGGCGTATTTCCAGAGGGGGAGAATCAACGGGAAAAAGTGGTATGGCAAGCTTTGTGCCCATCCGTCAACAGGGTGGAAGGCATGACTGGCATATGGGCTTGGCATGATCCACTTGTGGTGGGCCTTGTGCAAAAACTTGTAGATGGATGGGTGGTGCAGTCCACGATGGATGAGATAGATCAAAGCATCAGTGAAGACTATGAAGATTGGGAACTGGAGGTAAAAGTAGGCACGGCCGTATTGGTTCGCATTGTCGAAGAGGAGAGTGTGGCCGCGAACCTCAGCTAGGAAGAATGGGGCCGTAAGAAGGGACATTCCGGGGTGGGCCTTCATTGAGACCCAGATCTCCTGGCGAATCTGATTCTTCAAAAATTTGGGGTGCTTGAAGGTGTCCTTGTCGAAGACGAAGATGTAGGAAAGGGTGGAGGAAATGAAGTAGAGCAGACATCCAAAGACCCTATTATCATCAATTAGCATTCAATCGCACTCTATTGCGCTGTATGGCTTTTATCTATGCATACCAAGTAATGAGGAACAGAGAAAAGAACTGGCGATAGAGATCGTCTCTTGGGAGAACTGAGAGACCCGCATATTTGCCCGGAAAGAGGCCGATAAGATTGGATAGCTGGACAGCACTGTCGAAAGAGCGGCCCTCAATTGAAGGAGCTATCTTGGAGATTTTGACAGCAGAAGTATGGTTCACATTGGCAGCGAATACATCTGGGGAGGTGGAGAGATTGCTGACCGGGAGAACAGAGGCGTAAAAGTAGTCGAGGAAAAGGGTGTCGCAGAGAGATAATACGACATCCATTTTTACAACGGTTCCAGAGGAAGACACAAAATCGGTTGATGAAATAGATTAGAAGAAGAGAAGCGGAGAAGTTGAAGAGTCTGTATTAATTGGACACAGGAGTCAGTCAGCTGCCTATTTGAATTGAAATGTTGCATAAGGACAGGGACCAATGTAACAGCCTCCCAACAATTCATTCCCCAATTGTTCCAAAAAGGTGGCACTCCTCAATTGTACAATGGGCGGTGGGTAAAAGTAGCTGATGCAACATCCGAAATGTCCCGGCAAAATTCGTGAATCCGGGAAGACAGATACTCACCGTCAATCAATGAGGCCGAAGAAGACTATATCGAGACGATAGCTGAGTGAGGGCAGCTACTGCGAGAGAGAGAGCGAAAAGAGGTGTTGCTGTGTTGACTGTCGTTGGATGTCGTTGTTGCCCAGTTACGCCTTAGTCCTAGTGACAGACCGCAGAGTCGGCACTCAGTGACTATTTACCGTGTCGGCTGACTCCAAGTTGCGCGACAGTGCGAAACCCGAAGAATCCGGCTGCTGCTACTGTTACTGCTTCTGAACTACTTACTATCGCAAAGTAAGTATTTGGCGGGCTGGTCGGTGAAAGAACAAGAAGAACAAATGTCAGTCGGCGACCGACTGCAAGTATAAGTAAAATGACAATTACTAACAATCCGGGCTCTCGCCTTCCCACAATCCGAACAAATTTTCACTGTTCTAGCACCGTCATAGCCGACATGGTTCCGGCGCACACAAAAACCCTCGCATTTACCCCTGTCTTCAACTTCAATGGACAGCCCTTGAAATTGGCATTTCTAGTCGCTAGACCCAATCAGGCATCGTGCAGCCGGCGTGCGCGCTCCATTGGCCGGTGATAAGATCATCATGGCCTGCTAATGGGCTTTTCTCCCCTTTTCCCGACTCTCTCCATCGGACTTTTCATTGTTCGCCGCGCGAGATGTCAATCTTGGGTGTACTTGTCTGATTGTCAGTTGTCAGCATTATCTGCTCCCAATATACATCCTATCAGGTATCATCTTTAGATCTGTCATCGGTTCTGATGGCATCCGGGACGCGACTTAGGCTTGGAACTAGACTTATCGAAAATACAAGTTGCAAAATTTCGAAAGCCGTGAACCTGCACCACCCCGTAATGCCCAGGCTCGTGGCTCTACATTAGATATGTCCTACTTATATTTTTGTTAGATATTGTGGACGGTGTGCAGAAGAGAGCATCCATTCTATTACGATACTTCCGAAGGAAACCACGCCACTTGCGACCCTGTCATGACGCTACTGCTAGCTATACGAGCTGAAGCCACGAGCTTGGGTGTACGGGTACATCCGTGCATATATGTGCTTATGTATATTAAACGCTGGTTAGCCTCGAGGAGGTAGCAGAGACAATTGCATCGGATTTCACAGCTTTCAGGCAAATTTCCAACACCGTGCCGCGTTTGAACAGAACCGAGCTTGTGCGGTTAAATACTTCCCACCCCGATTCCCTTGCTTGAATGCCTTGACTATGGATTATATTTTGGCCCGGTGGGCGGTAGTCGTAGCTTCTAGATTTAAACAATCAAGGATTTGTGCCGCCGAATGTGCCGTACCATCAGTCTATTCGATTATACCTTAGGCCTACTCAGAATTAGGCGCAGCTTTTATATTGTTTCCCCGGCTCAATGATTCGCCGAAATTCCTCAAGCCATGAGTTTTCATTTAAGGAAACACAAAATTCAAATTACATGCGTAGCAAACATATTCTCAGCGAGATATGTATATTGATATATATGCTTGGTCCAGTTCCGGCTGAACAACTCTGGCTATAGGCTAGAACTCGATACCGGGTTCAAATCCAAATATAGGCTAACCTGTTAGTTCGAATGTATAATAGTAATTCCGATCGAACTCGCCATTCCCTATATATATGCATCGTAGATATGGTTGCAGATCATTATGAAACTGGAGCACGAGCTCCAGATCAATGTTCTCCATATTTGCTTTCTTTTTCAAGAAACATTTCCGTATCCTACGAAAATCATACCACAAAGACCCAACGACTCAATCGACAACGAGCGACCTAGAGCAGATATAAAGGGCTCGAGTAATGTCAAAACTTACCGTGCACCGATAGAATATATCCAAAGCCCCCCGGACTTTGGCAAGCCATGAGCTAATACACCTGATCAAATATGACCAGGATCCTATGACTATGGTTTGTTGCACTCAATTCTATTGGTTATCTTCTGCCAAAGCAGATCCCGCTCGCAAGAGATACACCTATAAACTGTAAAGTCTTGAAGTTATTCCAGCCTACGAGCAATCGGTTTTGAAGGTGTTGCGAACGTTGTAATTTATATATTTCGATACGATTAGCGACGACTACCAGTACCTTCTAAGTGCGGACCAAAGTGGTATTGGTACAGTACTGGTACACCAACACGAAACCCGAACTCGACCTTCCAAAATCAGACGTCAGGTTATTGCAAAAGCGAATCACGGCCCAGTTTTGATATCTATGACATCAGTAGCTTATTTTTACTAGGGCTCGAAAGGGGGTGTAGAAGATGCCGACCACGCTATACCGCTTACAACCTGCTTCGTTTTCAGCATTCCATCAACATGAAAATATTAATTCGACGGAGCAACGCGGCTCGCTGTTGTATTTTAACATCTTCCGTGATTCCCTGAATATACTATACAATGTCCGACCTGCCGACCCCCGATATTTCCATCTCCGAACTTTCCTACACCTATCCAAACGGCAAGAAAGGTCTTTCCAACGTTTCTTTCCATGTTCCGTCGTCGTCTCGGACCCTTCTCATCGGATCTAACGGGGCCGGAAAGTCTACGCTATTAAGGCTTCTCGCGGGTATGTTCTTATACGCGATCCATTGAAACATGCATCCTTCTAATACCATATTACAGGGAAAACACTCGCTCGAGATGGAAAAATTCTAGTCGGAGGTGTTGATCCATTCAAACAAGGTCTTGAGGGTGTAACTTACCTGGGGGTTGGTATGTGGTCCATTTCATTTTCTACGCTAAATCCGACGCATGGGTGTTAAGAAATGTATACAGAGTGGGTCTTGAACCCCATCGTCCGTACAGACATATCTGTCACTGAGCTTCTTCACTCAGTCGGAGGCTCATACTACACCGAACGCCGTGATGAGCTGATCTCGATCCTTGACATTGACGTCGACTGGCGTATGCATGCTGTCTCGGATGGCGAGAGACGAAGAGTCCAGCTGGCTATGGGCTTAGTACGCCCATGGAGTATTTTGTTGCTAGATGAGGTGACGGTAGATCTGGATTGTTTGGCTAGATGGAGGTTCTTAGATTGGTTGAAGCAGGAGACTGAGAAGCGGGGTTGTACTATCGTAGGTCCCTATTAATCTGCCCTCTTTCGACTGATATTTTACTGACGATTTCATATAGCTATACGCTACGCATATCACTGACGGCCTGGCGAATTGGCCTACCCATCTCGTCCGTATGACTCTCGGAGAGGTGCGCCAGTGCGGTCCGATCGCTGAATTCTTCCCGCCAGAGTCCAAGGCTGAGACTGCTCACGTTGAAGATGCATTAATCGGAAGAAATTCATCTCTCCTCGAGCTTGTCATGCGCTGGCAAGCAGAGGATCTCGTTGAAAGAGGTCCTCGCCCTTCCGCAAAGAAACTACAGGGGCCCTAAAGATACACTGAGAATAAGGTCAGACTAGAGGGACCCTAAATCTGATTTACAGTTTTCCTGGATGTTGTTCGGCGGGACTTCAACGTCCATGTTTTTTGCTTCTATTAAAACATTGTAGAATATCTCAACGATACCCAATCTAAACCTGAGCGTCATATATTCTGACCGAAGAGTCTTCGCTCGCAATCGCGAGTTCCAAACTATTATTCCCGCCTGATGGTTTCCACGCGATCTGCGTGATTGTTTTGTCTGGCGTGATGTATCCGTCTACCTCAATCCAACTTGCCAACGCCTCAAACCCCCCACCTTGCTTTGTTTTCGCTCTGTACACACTCCAGGCACCACTCTCCAATCCTACAGCTAGAACCATGAACCTGCCCCCATCGACCTCAATAACCCGATCCAGGATATCAATAGCGGTAATTGGCTCTTCAAATTTCACGGTCTCAGTACACCCCCACTCTTTATCTTGTAGTTCCCATACTTTCACTGTCTTATCCCTCGCCGCCGTCACAAAAGCCCTCCCAGCCTCCACAGGCACCCACTTGCCATCAAAGATAATTCTCGTCTGAGCCTTCGGCATAACCTGCATAACCCTGTATGGCGCTCCAAACTCCTCTAATCCTTCTGTTACCCTCTCAAAAACCGTCCACTGTCTATCTCTTCCCACGCTCAACATGTAAACATCATCTCTCGAGAATGAAATCCTATTAACGGTCAACGAGTGCGCTTCCAACGCGGGCTTGAGCTGTCTCCACGTTTTTGTCTCAAACATTCTGATAACTGCATGTGATACCGACGAAGCTTTGCACGCCGTAGCGATAACATCGCCAGCGTTGCTACACCCAATCGTCGAAATCTCGTATCCGTGACCGTAAAGTTTCTCCTCTTCAGGCCAAAGCGTATGTCTCGATAGCGAATCTTCAAACGGTGGGCATTCTTGTCCCTCGACATCTTGATCCTTTGCTTCCTCTTCATTATCTTCTGGGGCGGTATTAACCGCCTTATTCGATAGCCCCAGTACTGGCTGACTAGCCACATCGGGCAGTGACCCCATATCCACCTGTTGAATCCCACACATCTTCTCTAACATTTTTGCGATTCC
Organism: Arthrobotrys iridis; assembly: GCA_036971165.1. Classification (NCBI taxonomy): domain Eukaryota; kingdom Fungi; phylum Ascomycota; class Orbiliomycetes; order Orbiliales; family Orbiliaceae; genus Arthrobotrys; species Arthrobotrys iridis. The sequence continues at coordinate 951,223 of JAJTTS010000015.1, read as the reverse complement.
TCTCGGTTCACCGAAGACTCGCATAAGCTTTTCATCCGCGCCGCTGACGAATTTTGTAGGGCTGATAGAGACGATAGAGTTGATGTCGTACCCATGTATCTGTGGCCTCGAAAATTCATAAAATGATCGGTGTTTTGACGACTTCCATCGGGCATAGAGTCGTGTCGATTGATCCAAACTATTCACTATTAGTCCTAATTTTACCAGATATAGATCTGAAAGGGTAATCAACCCTTCTTTACCTCGTAGAAAGTAGATATTTCCCTTCCTTCTCCCAGGTGACTCCCATGGCATCCCGAACATGTCCGGCCACGGCGTTTTTCTGTTTCCATTCTCCTTCGCCACTAAAATTCCATCTCCTCCATCCGCCGTTCTTGCCAAAGGACACAACATCATTCCCATCCGGACTCCACAATCCGGTCCAGAAGCCACCCGTGCTTCCAGTCGCAGTGCTCGATCCTTTCATACCGCTGGCTTCTCCCATTCTCGAAGTACATACCCATATACCACTTGTCTCGTCTGCTTCCCATATCGATAGCGAATTATCCGCAGAAGCACTTAACAACTTAATCTTCCCATCTGTGATGTCTTTTTTGAACGAAACAGAGTATACCCAGTCTTCATGTCCCACGAGTAAGGCCTCGAAAGTTACCGAGTACTCCTCTTTATTGGCCCCAGCGAAGAATCGGTGAGCCTTGTTGGATAGAGCTTGTCCCATAATCATCATTTTCGAACCTGCGGATTGGGCGGGAAGTGCGCTACCGCGGTGCACACGCCAGAGACGGATATAGCGGTCCTGGCTGCCGGTTGCGAGGATTAGGTCCCCTGAATCGGTTTCACGAACGAAGGAAAGAGAACGAATCCAGTTTTCATGACCTGTGAGGGTTGCCGCGGTGTTGAAATCGCAATTCTTATCCGTGGTGCTGCCGACGAATATCTGAATCGAATTCGAAGACCCGGATACGGCGAGGATCCAGACGTCTTCCGCCGTTTCATTCTTGTCCTCTTTGTCTGTCGAAGAGAGTTTTGCGAGAGCAATGCTGAGCGGGAAGTACTTTGGCTTCGTCGTCAGGGTTTGTAGAAGCGTTAGGATCTCCATTCCTTCTGTGGAGAAGTCCAGTCTCCAGATCTTAACACTACCATCTGCAGATGCCGAAGCGATAATTGGACCCTTCCCGTTTCGTTCGGCGGTGTTATACCTGCTACCCACTCTCTCCACCGCGATATCCACAATCGATCCATCATGGGGTGGTGATTGAGCCACCAACTCGTAGCGGGGCAGCTCCAAGGCATCGGGCGACTGTATAAGCTTCCACACTCGAAGGATCTTGTCCACCCCTCCTGATAGCAAGATCGAAGAAGAATCGCGTGTGTCGTCTACGAATCGGACAGCAGATACTTTATCTGAATGGCCTTTTAAAGTCGCAAAGACACCTGAAGGTGATTTTTCGGTCTACAGATCAGTAAATTCAGTTCATTAGAGGCTTTATTAGTTGATATAGTTACGATGAGGGGTATATGGAGGGGCAAGCTGAACCTCATCGACTCTCCAGAGGGCAATCACATTGCCAGCACCATATGCGATGAACCGGGAATTGATGTCCCAGTCCGAAGCTGCCGGGATACGATTTGCACCGACAGAGATAAAAGCGGGGTGTATTCTGCCGCGGGTGTCTGTCATGGTTTGTGTGTTTAGATTTGATATAAATTTAAAGGCCTCGAGGTTTTTTTTCTTTCTGGGAAAGCTAGCTAGAAGGAGAAGCGAAAAAAAGTTCATGCGTGGTAGAAATTTCGTTGTTGGCTGGCGGGACAAGTTGCCTTGGAGTCATCCTACACAAGGAAAAGTCATATACATGCACCTACATAATAGCGGTGATTTAATATAACCCCTCAAAACCTATGGATGTTTAATATTTGGGTCGGTAGTTTCTTATGTAGTTTTCTATATTCGTTGAAACACACATACAAAGAGCTCCTCTATGTCTGTAATATATATGTATAGCTCGATCCTGAAGAATCCCGTATCTCGCCTTAATATCTCCGCTGAACTTGTAAAATATAAAGAAGAGTAATAACGCCAAACACGAAAAATATAGGCTGTAGAAACAATTGCGGGGAGAGAAAAGAAACCAAGATTCTATATAGTACAAAGCACGTATACCTAAGACGAAGGATAAACCAAACGTAGACACTTGATTGTCGGTTTGTTTGAAGAACGGTGCTGCTTCGGAAACAAGCTCTTTATATCCCAGTAAACACGGGAGGGATCCCGAATGGCGTATTCGGTACCTCCTGTTGAATACCAGGTGGAATCGGAATTCGTCTTGCAACATTATTGTAGCTCGCGGGCACGATCTATAAGGATATCAAATTAGCTAGCTGCTCTTCGTTTCGGGGTGAGTCTATGGAGCGCGATTTATTACTTCAACAATCTCATCTCTCCCAAATTTCATTGTCGGAATGTCCGCCGTCGAGCAAGCCATCAAATAAGCATATAAAACTCTTAGTACGCTCTCGTGCGCAATAATCAACAAATCGTTGTGTTCCCGCTCTAGTTCTAAAATAATCGGCTCAAGTCGCACCGCCAAATCGTGGTAACTCTCTGATCTAGGATACCGATGGTGATAGGGATCTTGCTTATGCTTCTCTAATTCCTCTGGGAATAATTCGCGAATTTGGTCTTCACTCAGACCTTCTACGGCACCAGGGTTGAGTTGGGAGAGCTGTTGGCGCTGGCGAACTTTGATGCCTCTCGCACCGAGCTGGTCTGCAGTTTGGACGGTACGAATACGAGTGGAGGTCCAGACAACCAAAGGGCGATCTTCTTTAGAGCCACCAGCGGCGACGTGCGCGCGGAGTTCTTCGACACGGAATTTGGTGATCGTGTCGGCCAGGCGACGGGCGTAGTCAAGTCCTTGTTCAGAAAGCGGAGCATCAGCTTTGTAGGAGTCATGGTCCGCTATGCCAGACTAAAAGTGATACAGCGTTAGCAATAGAATCGATACAAGTGAATTGGTGTGCCCACCCTTGCGAAATATGTCCGTCTCGTCTTGATGTGCAGATTCATGAGATAGAAAACGATCCGATTAGGCAGGTATCCAAAGCGGCAATTGTTCACAATGATTCTCTCCCCAGCATTAATCATCTACGGTACCCCCGGTTTTATATCGTTAGCCGGACGACTGAATACGAACATCTGTAGTGAAGCAAACCTTGATATAGTCGAGTTCCGTTTCCTCCATTGTTTCGAAGTGAGGGATCTTGACATTAATTCGACGTAGATAGTGCTGAACAGCATCTTCGGGTTTCCAACCAGCATACTAAGCAAACTGTTAGTGACAAGGGTGTGGATAGTGATTTGTGTGCGTCCGTACATCCGGTGAGCTTATTTTGACGTTTCTGACGTTCTCTTCTATAATCTTCATGTCATCGCAGGTCGATTCGATGAAGATGGGCTTGAACTCGTTAGTTTAGCGCCCAGGAGTGGGTCACTGGATTCGATTCTCACATGAATATCATTCTTCAAGAACTCCTTCGCTAGTAGTCGTCTACCTGCAGCTGTAGGATTAACAGCATCGTATATCGCGACTTGTCCATTGTGCTTATCGAAGAACTCGTAGATATCGGTTCGGCATTGTCGCAATATCTTTTGGCGAAGTAGGACAGATGAAGGGGATGCTAGTTTATCGAAATTTATATTAGTAAAGGTAATATGCTTACGATTCGTAGGTGGACATCTCCCCACCGTTTACGAAGAAATAGTCGTCTGGGACGTCTTGTCCTGGCGCGCAATGGGCTCTTCGATAGTCGCCCAAATGAAATGTGTGTGTTATTACACCAAGCCTAGTGAAACTAGTCAGTCCCAAGGTTGCCGAGAGGTTGGACGGATATAACGTTACCATCGAAGGTATCGAGTGAGGGCGACCGATAAGTGGCTGAAAATGCATCTTATTTAGTATATGACACTCGATTTAAATATAGTAGTTTCAGCAAAGGAAACGTACGTTTTCCCACGTGCGGGCAGCCCAACTGTGATAATCGCGATCTTTCCGGAGTGGAATAGTCTGCCAGAAGTGGTACTGTAGAGTTGGGCTGGAGCTAGCTCGCCCTTAACGAACGGCCATCTTTCATGCACTTTGGATGCATCAAGGGTGTTCGCGATCGGTTTAGCCATTTTTTTCCCCTCAATTAACTGAAAATACGGATTCCGTGAGGAAGTGGTAGTGGTGGTAGTAGTAGAGTTCATCGGGGATATGTGTTGAATGCAACAGATTGGAAATATTTGGGATGCAGGTGGAAACTAGCTCTATCCAGCTCTCAAAGTTCCTTATAAAGAAAGGGAATAAAAATTGCGATGGAGAACAAAGGATTAAACCAAAGAGACGAAATGGAGTTTAAACAAGTGAAGTCATTACATGCAGCTTCTGTGGGAAACGGGGCAGGGTGCAAGTCCTCTTATATCAGCGAGCTAGGAGCTGGAGCCTGGGTGAAATCAAGATAAGGTGCATTTTAAGATACTAATGCATATAATGATAGCACGTAAGGGGACGCATGTATCACTGATTGGCTTAGCTTACCTCCATCGACATCCACACTGGATCTTCTGCGATAAACCGCCGTGGAGGGTGGGGTCTCCTGGGTCCTAAATGATATCAGAGGGGAGTTTGTCAGAGATTCGATCCAGATCCAAACCCGGATATAGAAACAGTCAGCGATAAAATTGGGGGAGGCATGGCCCAAAAGAGAACCGAGCGGCCGGTATCCAATGTTCAGTCGCTGGATAACACAATACGTGTATAGGGCGGTGCTGAAGTCGGAGATATTCGAAACCGGAGGGATTCAGACTTTCTGGCTATGAGACTTACTGGCTGTCCCTGGTCATTTTGCCCTCCCTGTATTGCTGTGGTTGGAGTCCCCAGAAGGAAGGACTAAGCAACCCTTCGAAAATTCTGAGCAACGTAATTTAGTGTATCTTGCCGTCAATTTAAGGCAATTTTTTCCTGTACTCCCGTCGGAGGCGAGCTGAAGTTGTGATTCTGGTAGGATTCCCGAACGTGGGACGGGAAACGTCAAGTTGTATTATTATATAATGTCTTGATGTCAAACTTGCGAGCCTGCGGCTGTTCGGGTCACCGAAAATTTCCGAGCCTCCCGGGACCGTGCCGAACTCGGGAGACCTTTCACGGCTGTACGGAAATCACGGGAAAGAGTGCCTCTGGAGCGTTGCTTGGAAGGCCGAGCTGGTGGGTATGTTACCAGCTACCAGCTATTACGACCTACTGGGAGCTTGGGGTGGTACTGTATACGAGGGAGGAGCACCGTCAATGCAGAGCAGAGCGTTCCTGTGTGTATGGAAAGAGATGGTGATTGATGGACAGCCAACCAATCCGTCATATGACAAACGGCCAAATGGTTCTCCCAGGTTCTGGAGGTGGGGTGGCGACGAGCGGAGACTGGGTGACAGGCTGGAAAGGACAAAACGAGCCACGGGCGTGGGGGCTGGGTTTTGGCTGAGTAAGGCCAGGATCGCAGAGAGATCAAGATCTAGCTGATGAGATAAGATAAAAAGGCCTGGCTTCCTAGTAAAAGCAAAAATCCCGCCTCCAAAAAGGATCCGTGCCCTTTTGTCGAGGGAATGGCCTTTTACGAAGTAGCACGTGTCCGCTGCCGGGATAGAATCCATCTCCTTGCAATTGACGAGGTAACCAAGGGGGTTTCCAGTCTCAATCCTTATGCCTGCAATTGCTGGGTGTAGTGACCCGATCTTAGATATGTAAAATTGATCATAATCATAGCGTCGACTTCCACTCATTCAAAAGATGTTTGCGGATGCTAGGACAGACTTTGGTGCCTGTCATTACCGCCGGCAACAGTGGTCGCAGCCTTGCGTCTCCGTTTTGTGATGCTGGAAATTCCCTTCTGGTCCCTCCCGTACCGAACTTTCCATAAGAGCTGGGTTAATCACTTGCAGTCTGATAGTGCCTGAATTGGTGGGCTTCGTATCATAACTAAGATCGTGATGTCATGTCGTCAGTCTGATATCAACGCAAGCCAGTTTGATACCTTTCGAAATTTCCTCCACTTTCAGACGGGTAAAGATAGTATTTTTTCCCCTGTGTAGCTTGGTGAGCCGCCTGGATCCTGACAGACAGTTGTCCCAGTCTGTCAGTTTCTAGCAGGACCCTTTACTTTGGAGTATCATGGCATCAAACGTGCCAAGACACTGTTGGTGTTCTTGCTTTTTTTCGATGCTCCTGCTCATGCTGCTCATGCTCCAACCCGCGTATTTTGTTTTTCTGCCTTTCACTTTTTTGCTTCTTTTAGCGTACCGAAATGCATCCTGCGTGTGTTATGTACCGCCATGGTCCCTACCCGTAGAGACAAGCAGCAGAGATACTCAAATGCGACCTTTCCTGATTGCTTTGGGCGATGCTATTCCAGCTGTTCGTAAGTATGTATGTTATGAGATACATCAAATGCCTGGAGCAACCAGGAACTTATTAATACTTGCGCAACCATAGACCAAAGCGTGATAACTTCGGTATCATCAGCGTATCAGTGTGATTCTGCCAACATCCGCGAGGAGCCTACACAATTGTTTCTTTTTTTTGGATTTTCCTGGCAATTGAAGCGGAGGTGAGCGATCTAAATAGACACAAAAGAAAAATAGGTTAATTTGGGCTTACCCGTTTCATATATCTCATCTCAGGATGTGAGTACTTCAGTAGATATTTTGAGGAGAAGAATTTCATTCTCCTCCTATATGTGAGTGTGTATTTTTCGAGAACCACCAGCTCAAAGTAAAGAGAATTTCAATATGAGCCGTATTTGGTAATCTCTTCGATGAAGTCGTCCTTCTTTTCCCGCGGCCCTACTAGCAACCGTTCACACACCTCAAGGCAGTGGAGTGTGAAGCCTCAAGGTCCAGTCCCCACCTTTTTTACTTTTTCTCGCTTCCCTTGCTCGGAAGAAGGTGATTCGCCCGGGCCTCCTCGAACGAACGCAGATTGGCTTGAGGGCTGTCTTCCTTGCACTTACTCGCCTTTGGGTGGATCCGTTGCAATTCTTCCAGAGGCCCCGTCGTCTGGGGCCAGGCTGGGTATTTTTGCTTGTCGTTTTATTTTTTATTTTTTTTCCCTTCCCTCCTCTGGTGCATTTTATATAATTTTGCTTTCTTTTCCTGCCTGCAATCTATCTTCCTTTCTTCTTCTTTGCATTCCCTTTCCTCTCCCTCCTCTTCTTACCCCTTCCCCTCCCATTCCTGGCGCAGAACTCTTATTTTAACTTCCTCCCTCTAGTATTCACGGGGCTCCCTCTTGCCTCTTGCTTTTCTCTTCGTGGTCATTCATTCATCCTCAAACCATCGCGAAATATCGCTCGAGGTTTCGCGTTGGTAAACCAGGTCACGTCATCACGAAGCCGTTTGGATAGAAATCTTCCCCGGTCGTCTGAACCTAAAGTGTCCCGATCGAAAGTCGCGGCGAGAAGAAACGCAGCCTTACCCGCCAAACATCCGCATCGCCCTACCGATTCGTTGTGTTGTTCCGAAGGACGTCCACGCTTCTGGAGCCCGCGACATTTCTTACGCCAAACCGCCGCATTCATCTCGCGTGGGAGATTATCCCATCGTGGGATCGATCGTAAACTTTCTCAGGTATACTGAGGGTCTTGTCGCCCTGATACGCAGCTATTCCCCCAGGCACCGATTTTTAGGCCGACACGACATCGCCACCTCAGCTCTGAACTTCGTGCCCATCTTCAATCGCCGAGCCAGCGATAGGTACGCCAGACATCGTGTAAGTTGGTTCTGTACTGCTTGGAATATCTCCTTTCCGTGGTAGCTTCTATATCTCCACCCCCTGTGGCTTCCTGTCTCGGCATAATACGCACAGGTGTCAGAATCCGTATTTGAGGGCATTTTCATCGATGAACTTGTTATCTTACCTCTTTAAACCCATTGCTTTTGGGCCGCCCTCTCAGAGCGAAGGTTGGTGATGAGAAGAAGAAGAAGAGGGAGTATAGAGCGCATGTAAGAGTTGTTTGTACGAGCTGCTGTAGAGACGTGCATGGCAACAGCCTTTCAACAGCGTTGCTATTTACTGCCTACTACGTAGTCTCGAGACCCCTTCGTAGATGTACCGCCCCTCAATTATCAGCCGTTTGATGCTTCTATGGCTCGGAGACCACTCTAACACTCTCTGTCTAGAACCCAATCTGTATCATCGATAGCATTCTGAAGCCTCTCGAAGGCCATTGTGCCATTCAGCGTCATTATAAACCACACGGTCCATCGGGATAACCACATCGAATAGCCACACCGATAATCCGGCTACACGGCAATCCACAATCCAAAATGTTTAATGCCCATCGTGGTCATGTGCCGGGCGCAGCCCCAAGCCGGTTCAATGAAATCATTGACCAGCTACGCGCCGAGTTCGACGCTCAGATTCAAAGAGGCGCTGAATCTGACCATAAGGGTAAGCCGTAATATCGAATAAATCCGGAAGGAAAACAATAGGTTAACGGTGCGGTTCACTTCGGCATGATATAGTGAGCAGTCAGATGCAGGAAATGGAAATGATCCAGAGAGCGGTTTACAACCTCGAAAGTAGCTACGCGCAGATGAAGAAGCAGTAAGACTTTTTGCATCTCTGTCAGCACTTTGCTCATTCGGAATCCACCAAGTTAATTTTCACCACCGCGTAGATACGAAGAGCAAATTGCCAGTTTAACTCGTGAGCTCGAGAAATATACCGGCCAAGCTCCCCATCCTGGACAAAGCCAAAGCGCTGGTCCATCAACTTCGCAGCCAGTGCCGCCTGTGCTGCACCAAGGACGAGGTGGTCTCTTCGGTGACATTATGACTGGTCCGCGAGGTGGCCCTAACATGACATTGGCAGATCCATCCGCCCAACAGGGCCCGCAGCAACAGCAGCAGCCCGGCGGGCCACCAGGTTCAACCAGCGGCCATCCACCTTCAGGGCCACACAACCACCCCATTCACGCACCACAGTCACTCTCGACTCCTCAGCCTGGACAACAACAACCGTCACAACCTCCACCTGCGCCGAATAACTATCCTCCCTCACAGACATCCGGTTTCGGTCAGAATGGTAAGCTTAATCTTTTTTGGAAGTTAAAAGCTATGGCTGGTTCTAATTTGTGAAAGGATTTTCCGCATCTGGCTCCAACCCGCAACCTGCCCCTCCCACCCAGTCACTTACTCCTGGGCCTAGTAAGGGTATATATAACACCTCAGATCATGGGAGCTTCGCCTTATAGTCACTAAATGCTGACTTGCAAAATGATAAAGATCTAGATATCTCCCGTATTCCGGGAACGCATAAAAAGGAAGGCCCAGATTGGCATGTCTACTTTAACCCTCGTGTCCCGCGTGTGCTCGACGTCGGCCTTGTTCATACCCTGGAGCACAACAGCGTCGTTTGTTGTGTTAGGTTCAGCCACGATGGCAAATATCTCGCCACCGGCTGCAACAGAAGTGCCCAGATATTCGATGTCCAGAGCGGTCACAGAGTTACCCTACTCCAGGATGAGACTGTCGACCGAGGCGGTGATCTTTACATTCGAAGTGTTTGCTTCAGCCCCGATGGGTACTACCTTGCTACTGGCGCTGAAGACAGACAAATCAGAGTGCGTATACTGTCTTCCCAAATCGAATTTTGGGGTTCTTCCTCTCCTCGTGTTTCTTTATTAATAATATTTTTGCTGGCTAGGTCTGGGATATCAAGAACAAGAGAATCAAGCACAATTTCCGTGGTCACGAACAAGATATTTACAGCTTGGATTTCTCCAAGAACGGTAGGTACATCGCATCCGGTAGCGGCGACAAGACAGTCAGGATCTGGGACATGGAGAACCCCGACCGATCTCCTCTTGCATTCACCATCGAAGATGGTGTTACAACTGTCGCCATCTCGCCGGACAGCAGATTCGTTGCCGCTGGTAGTCTCGACAAGTGTATCCGTATCTGGGAAATCGCCACCGGTAAATTCGTGGAGAGGCTTGAGGGATCTGATAGGCCCCCACAGCCAGAAGTGCCTGATGGTGTCCAAGAACCCGAGCTACCACATGAGCTTAACGAGGGCCATCGAGACAGCGTGTACAGTGTTGCGTTTACCTCGAATGGCACTGGTCTTATTTCCGGGTCTCTCGATAAAACTGTTAAAATGTGGACTCTGTCGTCTGCAAGCACTGCTCAAGGTGGTTCGAAGATGGAACCCCGCGTCAAGACATTTGAGGGTCATGAGGTACGATATTGTCCTAAAATACAATAACCATTAGAAGACGAACCCTATCCCATTGTTTCTAACTCCCGGCACTTTTACTACAGGATTTCGTTCTGAGTGTTGCTCAAACTCCGGATGCATATGGACCATGGGTCATGTCAGGTTCCAAGGATAGGCGGGTGCAATTCTGGGATCCAAGGACAAACCAGACTCAGCTCATGCTCCAAGGACACAAGAATTCAGGTTAGTGATGCTTACCTCGTGTGCTCTCCCCGGCTCCAGCTGACGTGAAACTCCCAATCCCAGTAATTTCTGTTGCTCCCAGCCCCGCTGGCAAGCTGTTTGCAACAGGTAGCGGTGATTATAAGGCTAGAATCTGGAGGTATGCTATTTCATGGTCCCCGAATGTGAGCTCGCGAGTGCGACTTTGTGCGCTTAGTTCTAACTCATCTTTCTCATTACAGCTATGAAAGGATATAAATATATGAAAGTATTGTATAAGTGGATTTGTCTCTTGAAGACCGGACTCACAGATATTTGCTTGAATCCTCGGGATTTTATTATTGTTGGCTAAGGCGATATTTTGTTTATGTTTCGTAGGCAGAGATATCAATTCTTCCATGTTTTTAGAGTTGTGTCCCAATCGATATCCATTTTCATATTGGCTGCATTTTTCTTATTCATCGACGTTTGACTATGATTTATATTTATTTTTTTATTTTGGTTAAAACAAAAGGAAAAAACGAAACAGCTTGTCCATCAATGCCCAGGACAAATCTCAAGGGCGATGGCGGGAGGAGGAGGGCTGGTGGTCTTAGTTGATGATGAGAAAGAAAGATCCGATGATTAAAAATTGATATAAGTATTACATCTTATTTCCCGATTATCCTCCGAGATATTTTGCCTTTCATCAATACACCGCGTTCTGGACCGGTAATTTAATTGATTTTGCTAGAGATGTGTTAAGCCTTCCCTTTTGCTATCAAGTTTTGAAATTTCTTCTTTGTGATGCTTTCTTCTTCGATGCATTTTAGGGGTAACTAAAATGTTTGTGCCGCTATCCCCACGCTCCATGCATGGTCTTTATGATCAATGCGAGTTCGGGTTCGCATGAGTAGATTCCCACCGTTCGATAGATTCGATGCTGACTTGGTTTCCTTTTCCGTTTTCTCTTTTACCAGTGTACACATCAGCAATAAAATAGGTCACAGAATATAGTTGCTTTGTTAAACTACATTCATACCACTACAATTTCTCCTCGTTCATATCCCTCCGTCTGGTTCCTCTCGAATTCGAACAGCACGACATATATCGACTGCGTATGTGCCCTGCATCTTATTTTCTACACGCTGCGGCCCCTCCCTCCCCCTCCCTCCCCTTCCTTCCGTCGATAATCACGGTGAAATTGGTCCCTGGCCTTTGCATAAAATGGCAGATTTTATATCTTATCTCCGGGGAATATCCATTTGGCGTGCGTATGATGAGTATTTCTCTGAAATACCTTCAACGAATTATGGGAAAAGATTTGACTTAGCTTGCATGGTGTTATGTTACCAAGAACCTAGTGGCATGGAATAGGTAGAGCCTCCTTTGTTTGCATCTAGTGTCAGGCTTTGTGTTAAGTTTGCTGCCATCAATAACCTACGTTGTTAGAATTTCCAAGATCAGGATCGGACTTTGATAAGAACATAGTTCACTATCGAATCTACGACGAAAACATTAATGTTAAAATTCTTTCAAGGGTTCGGTCTAGGGCCTGAGAGTTCTCGTATACTAAGGTTGCTCTCGCCACGCGCGCTGGCTTGGACATCATGTTTCCCGTAGACCGCCTAAGACTATTTCCAGCTACGTTCAATTGAAGGCACAAATGCGCAACTGGACGGTTAGCCGCCCAGAGTAGCGAGAATTCGGGGCCTCCCGATAGCCATATTCCATGTGTCGTTTATGCATGCACCGCTCCGATCCAGAGAAGCAACCTTTTCGCCAGCCTCGAATCCACTTTTTCCATTCTTTGAGGCTGAACTTTCGCCTTCTCGCCACGGCCACTAAAAATATATCATCCTACAATAATAAAACCGCCAGATAAACATGAGATGAGGCGGCTATCTTGAGCCTCGGTACACATTTCGGAGGTCGAATAGGTTAGTAAACTTGGCTCAGTCGGTTATACGGAATATTATCTCCAAAAATCCCCAATGGCTTGTGTCAGCCGCCTTAGGTGGTGGCTGCTATACTTCTGCGTTAGCCTACAAGCCTCTCGCACGCTGACAAAAAAATTTAACGGCCCATTTCCAACGCATAAGGACAGTTTTACTAGGCCCTCGGAGGATTAGTGTAAATTCCCAAATCATCTAATACTTTCCCAACCGGTACCGAGGAGTCTCGCACGATGTATCACTAGTAGTTTTAGTCCTTCCGGACGCAGGCGAAGGCTCATTACCATGAAATGAGATGCTATATCGTATGTAATATGGCTTATTATTGCGTGCGTTTAAAATTTAGAGCTCGCTCTAGCGAGGAAGGGGATTTCCTGAGAAATTGATATAGGTGATGGATTCAATAGATTTTTTTTTTTTTTTGAAAGAGCTTGTGTTGGGCGAAGCGATGGAAGCTATCGACTAATTTGTATAGTGTAAGAGACAGGGAAGTTAGAAATATAACAGGACAAGAATTAGATATGCGTGTGATGCATCAACGTTATAATGTTAACGACCGAATCCTTATAATCTGTCCACTAATATTGATAAGAGAGCGAGGAGAGACTCCAGTAGCTGAAATATCCTGGGATATTCTCTTTTGATAGCTGGACCGGAACCGGTTGTCTGGTTTGAACATCTGTTGCAGATTGGGCTGGCTGGCCAAAGCAAAAACCTCTCCTTTATAAATTTATTCTGTTCAACCTGGCCTCGTCTGGTTTGAATTTTTTCCTTTTTATTTGCTCTTGCAGCTGCAAATGAGAGCGTTCGGATCTATCGAACGGCATACTCTTCGCTAGAGACATCTACTTTGGCTTGCAGAGGAAGTTCCACTATACAGGTGGTCGGGTACAGATGGACAACAAGATGCCACAAAGTCAGGGAATGGGAATATTAATTAGAGCCAAGGAGGACAATGGGACCATAGAAAACGGAGGCGTTCTGTACGAATGGCCTGAGCAAAGCGTAGTTTACTAATGGACTTGAGGTTGCCCAAGTTGCTCAATGCTTCCCTCCCTATTTTCGGGAGCCTCTTCAGATCTAAATGTCATATTTGATCGTAGCAGTGATGCAAAGTTTTGCTGATAAAATCGCACCAATTGAATAAAGCTTACAGGAAGCGATGAGGAATGGTGGAGAACTTGAAATAGCGATCGAAGCGGCCCCGAGGAGCCTGTACCTGTAGGCTCTATTAGGTCCTAGGGCCGTAAGCCATGTGAGATAGCCCCGCGGCGGTGCTAATGATCTCTCACTTACCGGTCCCGTTGGCCGCTACGGTTTCTTAGGGACAATATATTATTCTGTTGATGTTTCAGTTGGAGAGGGAGTCTAATACTTACGCCATACAATTACTCTCGTGAATGGACAGCAGCTGTGTAGTACACTTAGCCTTACTTATGGCCCTAAGAACAAGGATTGCTTTGTAAAGATATTTAGTGTCCTCTGTCGGATGCTGCTAAAAGAGGCCGAGGGGCCGAACCTGAAAACTAACTGCAATCAAGTAAATTTTCTGTACAACCAAGACAGTAATGTAAGTGCAACCGCTTTGGTCAGAGTTAATTCCCGTTCAATCTTTAAGGACTTGCTCATTATTTATACATATACTGCACACCCGATCACAATCGATCCTTCAGCAACCAGTGTAGATCGCCAAGCTCGTACGCTTAGGTATCCTTAGATCTTTCGCGTAAAAATTATCAGAAGCCTGCACTTAATGACCTTGAGTGCTTCGTTGTAATTCTTATCAAGTAAATAGAAAGACTTCTTTGTCTAAAATGCTACTAGATGCGTTTACAAAATACTTTTGCATCACGCGGTAATTATTTTACACAAGTGGTGCCCCCATGCCATGGCTACGGCTGAGCATTTCAACAGCTTACAAACGGATTCAACGGCTTGAACCATCAATTTGGGATCATAAATGTGTCCTAGTATGAACGGAACATGTGTTTGAATCCAGACCGTTGACGGGAGACGGAGGGTGGGCCGTTGATTCCATATCTAAGCATTCCAGTTGTGGGGAAACAACTCAACCTCATCTTTAGTTCATAAATATCATTCGTTACAGTCATATGGTCAATACTATGATGCGATACTAGTGGATGCATGCGCATGCAGTAGTCTCGAAGAGGATAACTGGAGGACGTCTAGATCAATAGAATGATACGAGAAGGGCAAGTCAAGTTATTATTGGGGACATAGATTATTGGTGGGGTAGTTCGGAGTCGGGGAAAAAACTGGACTAAAGAAAAATGCGACTGCAGCAGCTGAAGGTCTGATTCAGGAGGCTGGAATTCGAAAAGGGTCGGAGCTGGTTTAAACCAGTGGCCCCAGCGAAAGTGTGGAAACAACCCTTTCTGGGCAATTAAAATACAACTGGATAGGAGGAGGATCAGTATATGTATATGATTAGGATCGACAATGCGTGGCGGCCACGGGAATAAATTAGTCTTGTGTAGAATATCCTTGCAACATCTAAGATACTCTCCAGTACGTTTCGGCACGTAGACAACGGCAGGATCGCTGGGAACATTTTCCAATAAGAAGGGCTGTGGGTACACTTAAAATACGGGCGAGGGGAACTGGGAAGGATGCCTTTGCTGGGCATTGAGCTGCATTTTGCTCATCCCAGGGGCGTGAAGGCTTTCCAGGCTATCAAGTGGGCCATGATATTCTGTTTTGTTTTATCGATGAAAGACAGAAATGCGCGATACCGGTTGCCATGTAAGTACATTGAGAGAAACAAGGTATACGTGTAGTTTCGATAGAGTCATGATCAATAATTTCGCCCAGTGGCCGATATTGCTTCTATCGATATACGTGTGGCAACAAATCAAGGCTTCATTTTTGGACGAGGGAATATTTGTAAACTTGTCTGAGTCTAGCAATCTTAGATGAAGGAATCCAAGGAAACCCCAATATCCATTTCCAACCCTAACCAGATCATGAACACCTGGCGAGGCAAGTACATCTTGGTGAAAAAGAAAGTATTGAACAGCCAATACTCAAGTATTTTGAAATATGAACTCTCAATATGGAAGTACTCTCATCATATTGCCTTTATTTGGACAAAATTTTGGTTTGGGCACTGCTTCGTCTCGTTGTTGGTGTGAACGTGTGTGACGGGGCCGTTAGGTCAACATTAGTCATGACTAGCCACCAGCGCAGAAATGCCGCTTACGATTACGGCTTGGACAGGCTAGATTATGAGGCGGGCGTTTATTCGACCGGGATCTTGTATATCAAACCGGATGTGGAGCGACGAGTGTGGGAATGAATATACATATATGATCATATGCAGAGATATCAACATCATTGGTATTGAAACGAGGAAAAGCGAAGGCCAAGAGAAATACAACAGCAAGGCTCAGCCAGTTCTGATAGGATTGGCTGTAAGGCTTGCAGTTCATGTATATGAATGTCTTAGAATTTCCGAAGATCGAAGGGTAAAGCCTGAACAAGATACATAAAGTACAGGGCAGGGGAGAGGAATGTGGTAGAGGGTTAATACGCGGGCTTCGATACGAGAAATTAGGCTCGTACCTGATCAGGAAAAAGTGACGAGGTGGTTTGGTTTAACTTGAAGTGTTATCGTACCGGATTATCACGTCTCGATGAGTACTGGTTCGATAAGGAGAGACTACAAGCATTAGCGTCATGAAGAAAGTGATTCCGATGAGGATAGGCTATATTTCCCGAAGGATCATGAGATCGCATACCATGGTCTGCGAACTGATCATCGAAATGTGGATCATGTCCCCACTTGGCTGACTTAATGGTATATACAAATCGGAACTGTTGGGAAAAGAATGTAATTACAGACGGTGGCTTTCATGCGCGCTGCAATACCATGCATGGTATGAGCGCAGAGGGCACAGATCCGGAAGCCTAGCTAAGCACTGGGAAGGCCATCATGATCGATGTATATACAGAGTTACGTATTTTAGTGATGCAATTGACATGCATCGTGACTTTAGCTTTACCATAGCATCGTCCCTACACGGCTGCTTTGGCGAGGGCGCACATGAAAGGCGCCAATAGAATAAGCTATAGCAGACAGAAGAGAGCGAGTAAGAAGAATAATAATAAAAGAATAAGCAATTTTGTTGAAAATGTTAATTGATGTGACTATTTCTGGATGCTCATATGATCATAAGAAACTCTCTTTGGCGAACCATTTAGCAATTGTGCCATGCGGCGGGATATGCAAGTAGCTTGAGTGTGACCTTGGGGTTAAGCTAGCGATCCGGCTCCGAGGTCGTCTAATTGCCATGCCGAATATCCTGCTTTGCAAGTTAGATCGGGCAACCGTTTCGTTTGACGATGCAGGATAACTCCTTCGCTTTTTTTTTTATACAGACTTATGATACTAAAGCCACAAACGAATGGGTTGCTGCAAGTGAAAGCTTAGAGGTATAAAAAGAGGAAACTTACTGAGAAGGGCAAAGCGTGCAGGTTTTGTCGTTTCAGAAAATTTGCAACAACGTCTATTTGGGGCTGTGCGTTGGCGTAGGTTCCCTATTTTAGCTAGCAGTGGTTGTCAAGATGAAACGACCGGGTCCAGTCGCCGGTTTAGTGGTGTTATAAAGCCACATTCTCGACTTGAAACTCCGACCGAATGTATGGCTTGCACATTGAGGCTGGCGACTTGGCTTTCAAAAGAAAATATGGCCAAAGCATTCCTAACCGATTTCAGTTTCTGCGATCCAATTCACCTAAACGATACGGCGACCAGAATTTGATGCTGCAGCTTCATGTGATCAATAACCACAAATTCTAGTCTTCAAGTCACGTCAATTCGATTTGATAATGGCTTATCTTAGGCTACCATTGCTTGATAATCGATCAGTCAATTGCGGTAACCTGGAAACCATCGGAGTAACTTTGCCTTGACACTTCGAAGTGCCAAAAATATCACCATATGCGCGCATCGCAATAGCGTCTGTACTGCACCACAATCACTCGCCTCTTTCTCCAAACGAGCGCGCTAGCATGTCTGGATAACTGCACTGAGCGAATATAGGACATCGCTATGACTTAAGTCTAAGCTATGTTCGGATATTCGTTACCCATTCCGAAAACGGGCGGCCTTCGTGATTGGATACTCTCGCGATGTGCCAGGGGGCTAGGAAGTAGTTTTCATGCTGGATATGAAATTCCTTTTCTCATGTCTACCATCCCGATCCTTGGAAAACAGCCCAAGTAATGTGAACACCATTCATTATCAATATGCCTGCTGCCTGCTCGATCAGGGAATAGCAGGTGGGGTTGTCTCTCGTCCCCCCATTCTCTTTCTCCTGGATTGTAGAAGATGTGACATGAGACAATGTCTCTCGTATGCAGGTACCAGCTTTCACACATCAACTTTCTTTCTCGGCTCTTGATTTGAAGTTGGTACCATGGCGTGAGTTCCTGGTAAAAACTCGGAGAAAAGTGACGGGACAGAGAGCCGCATGATGGGGCATTGAGCTATGCGAAACGGTAATATCCATAGACTGAACATGATATTGGCGAATGTGCATTAGCTCTGTCTCTCCGTCGCTTACTAGTCAAACGTCAGTCGGAGAAAGAAGAAATTTCTTATCAAATGCAAACGGACTGGCGGTTCATGGTTCAAGCTTTGATCTCGCTCCAACGGTTCTATCTCGCAACGAGATACGAACTTAGTCAGAAATACCCGGCTTCGATTTTGGTACCACTGTGCAACGCTAAAAATTCATGACCGCAGAAGAGAGTTCATGTAAGATGCGCGCCTGTGAGGAGAGCCCTGTCTGGATGGGACGGGAGTGACCTTT
>JAJTTS010000015.1:784764-932969 GCA_036971165.1 Arthrobotrys iridis | reverse complement strand
TTTTGTTTCCTGTAGTTGCCGGATCCGATGGCGCAAAGCCAAGCGATTAAACGGCTAGATGCCGTTGCAAAGTGGATGAGACACTGTTCTGGCTGTGCGGTAAGGCTGTGCAGATGGGCCAAGGACGTGAGAAGTGCGTCAGAAAGTGAGGGAATGAGGCCGGAAAGCCACCCATATCCTCACGGGCCTTCAATTCCACCTCAGTAATATATCAAACTATAACCATGGCGATGGATACCGGGCAACTTGGACATGTGCTGTCGCTAAGCATGACCCACCCACCCTAGAAGTTCCCTATGGCCCGCTAATCGACTGAGCTAACCCACCGGGGCAGAAAATTCTTCAACTTCGCCGACCTCCTTCCTTCATGGGAAACCAGGACTCTGCTTTTGGGCTTGACGTCCCAAGTTGCACTTGGAAATCGAAAATACGGTTTGTGATACGATCGCATGGCGCCGTTAGTTTCGCTATAGCATTCTTCTTATGCTTCAGTTGAATCAATATTTAGAAACCGTCCCTGTGGTACGAACGTCCACCTTTGCATTTGCGCATGGGATTTGGATCGGTTCGGGTTCGACGTCGTGGAACTTAGGCACCCCCCTGGTCAACCCAGCCAATCCGAACCTCGTGACTTTGAGGAAAAGAGTCAATGTGGGTCGAGCCTCAAATCTCAACTTTAATGGCGCCGGTTAGGTTGTCCGTTTGACCAAGAAGCCTATAGATCCATTGCTAGCTCAGCATGGACTGACTTGAAAAACTAAGAAAGTCTCGAACTTTGCAGCTCGGCCTCGAGCTTCGTTAGGCCACAATTTACCAGAAGGCTTGCGAGCGCAATCTCAAGCCAATCAACCAGTGGAGACTGTCCCATGTGCTTCCCTCTATCTATTTCGACCTCATGGGCGTTTGGTACACCCATATACGTGCTTGGGTTTAAAATTTCGAAGCGAGTTACATCACTGTCACTGAGCTGCTGGCCTGACAAACCTCTCGTTCCAACTGCCTATAGCTCGCCCTGGCCGCACTGACCGCCTCTGCTGTGTGGTCGTGGCTGGCAGTTGTGCGCGGCCTTACGTCTTTTTTGCATGGGCAAGACCCTGGATGAATGCATGATCGCATTGCGTTTGACTAACTCAACAGGGCCGAAAGCTTTCAATTGAGATATGTTAGGAAGAGGACATGGTATTTCGATTCAGAGTATTGATGTGGCATCCCACTCAAACGGCCGATACCTCATAGTGGAGACATAATCCTATATCAACGGTTTTATTGTGCTTACCATCTTAAGACCCGTGCAGGTCTATATCCACCATCAAGTATTCAAGATGATTTACGATCCCAATTTGGCGTAGCGAGTTGCAACAAGCACGCCGCGACCCTGCCTCATCACCTCCATCCAGACTTCTCGGCCACGCCATTGAGAGATGCGGTACCGTTTGTCAGGAACATGACCCACTGAATAATTGGGGCCATTAATTGCCAGGTCTTTTGTGGAGACCATGGTCTGGAAGGCCTTAGAGAACTTGGTCAAAGATACATTTAGAAACATCTGTGGATGTAGTTCATACTTCGCAGTAGTGCTCCCTGGGCCAATATGGACATTTTCGTTGCCTGTTTCGATGTGACGGACTGGTAAACGCGCAAGAATACAGGCAAAAATATTACGAGGAAGCGAAAGGTTTCTTCTCCAGAATGCAATGCCGTGGATGCAAATATGCATCGGCAGGAGAAATTTCTTTTGTTTTCTTGAGAGAAGATAACAGGTAATCCCGATCCTCACAATGGGATTAATTAGAATTCCGCATTGTCAGGAAGACCGTCTTAACTGAATTCGTCTTCGATTTCCACCAGGTCGTTCAGAACTCGAGGTGGGACAGGGATAATGTCGAAGACTAGTCTATCTTGCTAAACACCCGAAATAGGCCGACTAGATTGCCAATCGTGCAAAGTTCGAGCTGCATATAGCAATAATAAGGATGTGCTCTTGCAGAATGCATGAGCGAGCGAGATGGCACTCCGAGCAGTGTTCCCTTCGCGGGCCTAAAATTCAACCGAGCCAGTTGGCCAAGGTAGCCCTTTTCTCACCATCTATCGACCAATCGCCAAGCAAGAGACCGTCGCCCACCGGCAAACCACCCTCATGCAACATCTACTATCTTGAACCGGCCTAAGGGCAACCTGCACCACGGATATAGGCTACCTGAGTCGAAACGAGTCCCTCCCCGCAATGCTATAATATTACCCGTGCTTAACTTAACCTATCACCTTTAATTTCCTTAACGACGAGCGTTAGCGCCTGCTCCCTCGAACGTTAGCCTCACGCAGCTTGGACTTCCCAAGGAGAAAAGAAAACCCACCTCGAGCCTCTTTTTGCCTCGCGAGAACTTTAGTGATCATCTTCCCTGAAAGGCGCTACTACTATCTGGTCCTAGGCTCGCATTGTCTAATCAACGGCTCTTTCTTTCTTTCTTTTTTTTCCCCCCCTCATATGCATCCGGTGCGGTACTATATCAAGAGTCGAGAAGCACATCCATATCCAAGTTCCATTTGCTTTCTTTTTAGATAGCAGCGTTTAATTCTCTAACTTCCTTCTTTTTTCATGCTTAGGCCAAATACGCCTTTGTGCCATTGGTGAACCAGCGGCATTTTGCAATCTGGCAGTCAGTCACAAACCGGGTACTGTATTAAACCTACAGCTGTTCGCTTTCCTGGGAACCGTCAAGCATATGAAAAGGGCCATTTCTCATCTCTTTACCTCGAATTCTTTCTTTTATTATTGTTCTTTCCTTTTCATGCAGCTGTGTGGAAGAAGCATTGCAGAAGGTGCATCTTCCTTTCCTGTCAGCTCGAGCTTGCCAACCTGCCCCCCGCCTTCTAAACACTCATTCTCCTCTTTCTATTCTCTACCCTTAATACTTGCCGGAGTACACGGACTGTCAGAGAACTGGAACGGAACCTTGACGGCAAAGATAGGACTTAACTTTGGGTCCATTGTGTCTGGAGCGTCGACTATTTTTCCTCAAACCTCTTCAAACTTCCAAGTGTGGCCACAACGTGATCATACGGACTAGGTATTATATCTCCGACCTCCTCAGCTTGACGGCTTTCATCGGTCACACGCTGGTATGTTAAAAGTGGGGGTTTACCAATGTCTAAATGGTCTGTAGGGTTTATATATAACCCACACAAATCGAATATCAGTTACCCTGCAAATTATCCACCCCATCCGTACTCGAAACCATCGCATTTCGCACGCCGACGACATTAATATTGGGAGCGAGAAAAAAGAACGAACGGTAGATACAATACCTAGGAGCTCACGTGCCCTGTCTTTTCTTCTTCTTCAAAAGCAACCTGTTCTCCGTAAGTATTCGAAGCTTCCAACTGGGTGTTTTGTATCGATTCCCAACCCTCTCGCGTCCCCGATAACCCACAACATGATGCCCATCCCGTCAATATTAAGATTTCTTCTTCCAGTCCCTTTACCTACCCACTAAGATAAGCCTTACACTTAAATTCCCGGACCCGAATAACTCGGGCTTGCGGGGGCTGTGGTGGATGCTGCATATCCTTCAAGCTGGTGGTTATGTTTTCGTCTGTCATTACTACATAGTGCAGCTACCAGCTAGAAGTACCTCTGCATTTTACTCAAACCTGATAGTCACTTTTCATACCAACTTACGCATACCCCCCTGCTCTGTGGCTCCCGACTTGTGCATCAGGTTGGCTATCCATCAACGTTGCAACGTGCTTGGGCGAAAAGACCGGATGCGAAAATCTAACATGCAAACCGAGCCCTAAGGTTGTTGGATATACATGCACAGACATCCTTCTACGGCATCGCGGCGTTGCGACCATTGTATTGCCCTTTTTTATATATTATGCCATCATCTGTTGAAGAAAGCATGCTGCCCATGTGGAGTCGATCTGATCTCGTAAAGTGAAATTCTATTGTATGACAGAGAGCTTGAAGCGGCTGACGAATTCATCACTTGTAGTTCCAACGAATCAAAAGCGTTTCCCGATCGCCAAATTTCATCTCACGGCAATACATACGGAGACCAACGATCAAACAGGACAAACTTTGCAAACCAGTGGCGCAGCGTTGGCACTTTTACGTTATAGGCCCATATAGGTAAGCGACGAGAAATTTGCTGGGCTTTATGTAATTGTTAGCTATCACGAACGAGGCCAATTCCCAACATTGTACTACCCTGAGCTGGAGAATAAGGTGCCTTTCTGTTGTGGTTTGGAAAATTCCTTGTTGTGCTCGAGAATTCGAGCTTAAGTTCCAATTGGTGGCCCAGGCTATCCCTGCCGGCATCTCCGGGCTCCACTTGTGTCCGGGGACGAGATCCAGGCCGAACCAAGATTTGCTACGGTGCTTACCAAAGAGATTTGGTCGCTGGATATGTTTCATCCGTCATCCAATCGACTCGGAAAAGATATCCCTGAAGAGTCTCGCCGAAATCAATTCAAGAAGCTAACACGAGACCTCTTGTGAGCCTTAGTTATCCTACCAACACCCAATTTTCTGACACGGGACCGCCTCGGTACGGAGGGCAGTACGTATACGTTAGTTTGGGCCTCGGAGCTGACTCACGTCATACTCACATCCCCGTATTTTATCCGGTGTCTGGTTTGACAACTGTCAGACGTTCACCGATACGTATACGTGAGCTATATACGCTGCGTTCATAGGGGCTACTACGCATCTGCAGAGTGATCCTCAGCCCGTGAGTGAAAGGCTCTGTCGGATTTAAAATCGCACTAGGAGGCATTTAGAGGGGTGAAAAAGTGGCTGACGACTGATACTCGGGAAAGCATAGCCGTACGGAGAAGGTTTTAGGCACCTCAACCGAGAAGAGTTCGACGAAAGGGAGAGAATTTCACGTCGCTGAGAAATCGAATCGAACGAGCTTGCGGGTGCCGACAGACCTCGAGAAACCGGTCAAGTCAGTAATATTGATATTTTGAGGTTGCACAGAGTTATTTGAGCTGCGGGTAAGTAAAGTTTTTCCAGATCCTGTGCATATCATATGCATCCGCATGGACTGCTGTATGATCCTGCTCGCCGGAGGCCGCTGAGTATTTAAAAACCCGACTGCCTCCCACGCGCGTATTTCTTTTTCCTATTTCTCTGCTCTTCCTTTTTCTTTTTTCCCCCACTTCATCCCTCCAACCCGCCCGTAGTCTTCGACGACCGGCCACGCATCGCAGTGTCACGTTAAGGCAAGTGTCAACATCCTACGGTTTGCATCGCGTAGAGTGCGATTCCGCCGATGCAGCCAGGCCATTCTGAAAATATATCTATATACATTTTTCGTCGGCGTGGACTCGAAGGCTGGGTGTCATCTCAGTTTTTTTTTTTTTTTCCCTCCCCGTACCACCATCATCACCAAGATCCCAGCCCTGCCCCATTCTCATTTGCTTTTTCTTCTCCAAGAAAAACCCACCTGCGCGCACATTATCGTCACGCTGCATGCCACCGCCGTCAACCTCACTAGCCTCAAGCTTTCGAGGTTGATATCCGTCTGCCCGCAGTCGTTGTCTCTCGACTCTCGTCGAAGCCTTCTCCTTTCACCCCTCGAATTTATCCTTCACCGGTTTATTGTGTCCTCGTCTAAGGGAGAGGTGTCTGTGTTACCGACCAGCGAGCTAACATAACCGTATGACTGGCGCAGACCGGGAATAATCCAACCCAACAGGCAGAGTTTTTTTTGGCCCCCCCTTGACGTCCCACGCCTTCCCAGGTATCTGGTTTCTGACGGTAGGTTTCCCTTAATAATAATATCAACCGTGCCTCCCCCCCCAAGACTTTTCTTGGGTTTTTTTTTTTTTTTTTTTTTTTTTTAAGAGCCTTTGATTATTTCATTTTTCTTTTATTTTTCTTTCTGTTCCTTTTCCCTTCCCTCTCCCTCGTATTTCTTTTTCCTCCCGCCCTTTGCTCGTGAACACCACCTTCTCCCCTTTCCTTCACCCTCGCAAAGAGACCCAAGACCAACCACACTCGGAGAAGACGTTATTGCTCCTGTCTGAGGTTACCGCAGAGGCGACTGTGCGATTGTATTGCGCAGGAACGGTTCCGATCTTGATCTTGAGCCCTACATACATCATTTTCTTACTTTTTCCTTGCCCTCTTTGGCACTACACCCAGATCCGTCCGGTATCCACTGCAGTTCTTCCTGTATCGTGGGCGGATCTATTAATATTTTATTTTATTTTATTTTTTATTGCTGCTGCCACCACCGCCCTTAGTATCGAAATAACATTTTTATTTTATTTTTATTTTTATTTTTATTTTTTTATTTTTTGTTTTTCAATCTTTCTTTTCTTCTTTTTCTTGCTTCATCGCGATCCCAACTTCATCTCTCCTCAAACCACGATATTCTAAAGAACCTCCTCAGGGCGGATAGACGTCGTGTCTACAATCTCAAGAAACAGAACAACATTTGTGTCTGGAGGTCCGAGCCAGAGAGGCCGTCTGGGATTAGTCACTGCCGGAGGATAGCCAGCCGGACTAACTCCTCCTCCTCCTCCTCCTCCTCCTTCTCCTCCTTGTGTCTCATTCATTCCTTCTTGCATTTTTCACATTCCTGCCTCCCCTTCCCTCTCCTCAACCTCTTCGATAATCGTCTTGTTCGTCGTTCTTGGTCTTAATCGGGTCCCGCCTATCCTTTGGTTTAATGCACGCGTCGCCGTTCTTCTTCATATCTGTGTCGACTCTTTCTGACGTTAGCAGTGACGCCGCTGGATAACACCAAAAATCCCCTTTCCGAAGCGGTCTTCTCTTTGCCATTCGAGGGTGCCTTGCATACGGTTGGACCGATAGCTACGCCACCCACTCCTAATACTCCTCTCGAACTTCAACCTCAACTTCAACTTCAACTTCAACTTCAACTTCAACCCCGACCTCGACTTCAGCCCCGTCGACTCTCGCCCTTGTACGGCTACCTAGACTAATCATTCCTTCCACATCCTTAAACGGCGGCAAGCCGACAAAAACCTTCCTTAGTCCGGTCCCCTTAACAGCAAGCAAGACGTCGTCGTCAAAGGCCACCCGCGACCACCTCTCCTCCCCCTTCCAGCCGCCTCACCTCCCCACCATACAACCGCTCCCCAACAGACAGGCCCCGTCCGGCCCATCCGCAAACCTGGCGGCCACAATAGGCCCTCAGTCGGCCGGGTGGTTTCGACCACCCCCGCCTGAGCAGAAGCGTGCCCCTCGAGCCCCGGCGACCTCATCGTCGAGTAACATGCAGATATCCGGGCTCGTGTTCCCGCCGCCAGAGTTGGCTGGTCGGCAGTCGTCCACAACACAGTCCAGGGGCATCATGGCGACGCATATGGATGTCAATGGGCATCAATATCACCAGGAGCACATGCCTGAGTTCGATGCTTTCCAGGATCCGTACATGTTCGGATACCAGAACATCAACTACAATCCCACATATGCCCCTCCTGGCCTGCACCATCCTTCCAACATGATGCCGAGCCCCTCCCTCCACCAGCAGCACCAACAGCCGCAGGCCCAGCACCAACAGCATCAGCATCAACAACAACAGCAGCAGCAGCAGCAGCAACAGCAGCAACAACAACCTTCCCACCAGCCTCCTCCTCAGCAGAGGGCACATCATCACCCGGGCCTTCATCAGCAGCCGCATCCACCACAGCATCAGCACCAACATCAACAGCATCACAGCCCGCTGCCACAACTGCCACATAACGCTCTTCCCAACAATCTGCAAAATTCTCTGCAGAACAGTTTGCAGAATAACCTCCAAAACACCCTTCAGAATAATATCCAAAATTCTATTCAGAATAATCTCCAGAATGGCCTGCAGAATAACCTTCAGGGCGGGTTACAAAACAATTTGCAAAGCAACATGCAGAACAACATGCAGAATAACCTCCAAAACAATTTACCGAACAACTTGCAGAACAATCTCCAGAATAACCTGCAAGGTAGCATTCCTAACAATCTCCAGAACAGCCTCCAGAACAGCCTTCATAACAATCTCCAAAAGCAGCCACCACCTCAACCCCAGCAGCAACCTCCACAGCAGCAAGCCCAGCAGCCTCAGCAGCCCCAACCTCAAGCCCATCATCCGAGCCTTTCCCAACAGCAGCAGCAGCAGCAGCAGCAGCAGCAGCAGCAACCACCACAGTCTAAACCTCAGCAAATTCACCAATCTCTGCATCTACCGGTCCTTCCTGAAGCCAAAGCACCGACGCCGAAACCCGCCAAGGCAACAGCTCGTGCAACAGCAGCGGCAAGGCACCCAAAGACCAAGGCACAACCACCACCCTCAGCATCGCACCAGGGTGCTCGGCCCGCCCCGGTCCAAGCTCTAGTGCCGCAACCTCTACCGACTCCTCCACAACAAAAACATGTGCAGCCGCAACCACAACCACAAATGCAGCACCACAAACCGCCTGCACCCATGCAAGTTCCGGTCCAGGCACCAGTGCCTGCCAAAGTTACTATTCCAATCCAAACGCCGGTTCCAGCACCAGCCCCACCACCACAGCAACAGCAACAGCCTCAACAGACTCCCGTTTCCGGATTGAAGTTCGCAGCACCTGCACCGAGCAAAAACTCCCAGACGGCTCCTATCACTGACCCTCACTCAATCTTCAAGACCGAAGTTGACCAATTGATGAGGGCAATCCAGAGCAAGCAAACCGATTCTCCAACTAAAGAGCCTGAACCAGCACCCCCTGCTTTCCAACCTCCTCCCCCTCCTCCTCCTCCAATGCCGATTCAAACCCAGGCGTTTGCCCCCAATCGAGCGCAAAACTTCAACCAACCATACGTGAATGGTGGAAGTTTTGGGGGCCAGCCGCTTGGTGTAGACAAGCTATTGGCGGAGCCTGCACAGTCTGCTAGCCCTGCTTCGGAGAAGAAGGGCCCAAAGGCTCGCAAGAGGTACGAATGCGAGATTCCGGGATGTAACAAGTCTTTCTTCCAAAAGACACACCTTGAAATTCACTCAAGAGCACACACCGGGGACAAGCCATTCGTAAGTTATCACATTTAGTAATGATTGCAATCTTCCAGATTCAACTAACACAAAATATCAAAAATATAGACCTGCAAGGAACCTGGATGCGGACAGCGTTTCTCTCAACTCGGAAACTTGAAGACACATGAACGACGACACACCGGAGAGAAGCCATTTTCTTGCGAGAAATGCGGGAAACGCTTTGCTCAGAGGGGGAATGTTCGTGCCCATCGTGTAGTCCATGAAGGCACTAAGCCTTTCATTTGTCGGCTAGAGAACTGCATGAAAAAGTTCACACAATTGGGGAACCTCAAGGTAGCTGCTGTCTATATCACCGTTATTTGGGGAGTCGTTACTAACGTTCACATTATAGTCCCATCAAAATAAATTCCATGCATCGGCAATCAAGAATCTCACCGACAAATTCGCCATGAACTTTGACCCTTCATCAATCTCACAAGCTGACCGGGAGCTTTTCGAATACTTTGCAGAGCTATACAAAAACTCCAACAAGGGAATCAAGGGCAGAGGAAAAGATCGAAAGATTTCAAGCACTAGGAAGTCAAGGGCAGAGGCGGCCAAGGCAGAGGCATCAAATTCAAACAACAATAACAGCAACAATGATGCCGCGGCGAATAGCCCTGAGAGCTCGGCAGGCAACAGCAACAACGGAGACAACTGGGATTTCGCCTCTGATACGGATGAAGGGCAAAACTCATACGACGGAGTGGCTATGAACACGCAGCAAATTCCTAGCCAGCTGCCACCAATGCGTCCCCAGCACATCAATGTTCCTCAATTCAGCATGTCCTCTTTTGACCACATGAAATACAACATGCAAAAGGATTACATGTGATTGGTTGAAATAATTATTTTCTCCCACCTTTTATTCTCGATCCTTTCCTTCTTATACATCGATAACGTAATATCCCTACAATTGTTATTAAAGTCATAGTCCCGGCGTTCCTCAGCGGCAGCTTGATTTCTGAATGTTTTGTTTGTCTTTTTATAGCTTGCATGAACCTTTGATACCTTCTTCCCCTTTGTCTCTTGCACATCGTGCACTTTCTATAACTGGGTTCGGACTTATCCTTGTTTCTATACCAATCGGCTCGTTTGTTTCTAGTTTTACCCTTCCCTTTCTCCACCTTGCTACGAATCCCCCCATTTATTATATATACTCCCAAGTTTGTGCTTCCCTGTGTGGTCTTAACTATCTTAACTATCTTTTACCTTCTTTTTTTCTATACACGCAATTTGTTCCCTTTCAGATCTTCGGTAGCTAGAATTTTCGACCAAAATCGGGCCGGGCAGGGGGTTATCTGGTGAACTAGGTCTTTTTTCCTTTCTCCTTTTTCCAGACCCAAAATCATATATCTCCCGAAAATATTTTATATTATCTTCCTTTGTTTTGATTGTTCTCGAAAAAAAAAAACTCCCCCTTGCTTATATCTGGGTTAATTTTGTTGCTCTACTTTCTATGAATAACCAGCACAATATCATTATCTGTTACCATGTTTACCATGTTTTTTTTAAAAAAAATTTTAAAAATTTTCATGCCGAAGTGTATCATGGATGAACTTGATTATATATATCTACGTATATACATCCAGCCACATCCCCTCGTTGTTGTGTACTCGTGACATTATCTTACTATCTCGATGTCTCAACATTCACCTCCCTGGTCAAACAATGCGTCGAACGTTCTCATAGACGACAAAGGTGATACAAGTCGCTGGTAGCACCCTTACTAGATTCGGTCCAAGCCTGATTGGGGGGGAATGGTTTTTTTTGCAATAGTTAGCGAGAACTCTTGCACGAAGCGAGATGTGTGCTAACAGATTGGTGCAAAAGGCTGGTAAACAAATGTCTCTCCATCTCCCCCTCTCTCTTTTTCAATAAAAAAAAAAGTAGCTGCCTTCGAGGTTTTGGACGGAAGAGGGTGTGTGCGCGCATGTGGGGGTAGCCAAATTTTGCTTTGGTGCGTTGACATTGCTTGCACGGGCTTTGGGGGGGTTGATCCGGCCCCGTAAAATTTTTTGACATGTCAACGGTATGGAAGGGGTGGTTTTTTTTTTTTTTGTGCTCGTGCATGCTTGCTGGATAAGTCGAGTATCCTGGCAGCCCGGCCAGCGGGGATGGGAAGGACATCTGCAAGAAGCAAATTTTTTTGCGATATGGGATTTTAAGGATTGTACAGCGAAAAAAAAAGAGGGCGAAAAAAAAGAAAGAAAGAAAGGTTCATGCGCTCGTCTAGATGGACCGAACCGTTTCTCGGGTCTGACCTGGTCTGAACCACATTTTCTTTTTTTTTTTTCCTTTTCTTTTCTCTTCGTTGATGAGGCGAGAAGAGGAAGAGGAATATTAGGAAAAGAATGATTTTTTTTTCTCTCCAAAAAATCTTGTCACTTTTTTGTTTCCTGGTCCCAGCTATCCTTCTAGAAGACATCTGTGGGGCCCCATCATCCACACCTGCATCTTCAGCATGAAGGTAGCGACGACGCCGGAGAGGAAAAAAGGAAAAAGAAAGCGAGCATGTGGAATCGTATGCGAGAGAATGAGCAAGGTTCAAGGGGGTTCGAAGAAAACAATAAGGGAAGTCAGGCACCGAACTTCAAAAAGACACAGCCTTTCAGATTGTTAACCGGAATTTCAGACATCGGGGCGTCGACTTTTTAGATAATGGAAAAACTCAAAAGGATAATAGCGTGTAAAAGCCCGATTGATCCGATGATTTTAATGAAGGGGGAGATGGGCGGGGGGTTTGAGGGCGGCCCAGGTGACAATTGTGAGAATTATGTCTCATAGAACACCTAGGTAGACAACGAAACGAAACCGCAAAAAAGGTAATTTCCACTCACCCTCGATAAAACCCTGCGATACCTTGGGATTTCCATGTTTGAAAAACAGCGTTCCGTGCCGAAGAGTAGACCGTAGCCGCATCATGTGTCTGTAGCCTTGAACGTATCACCTGATACGGGTACGTCAATGCACCGGCAAACACCTTTGACAGCGCAGATAGAGCCATGTAGTCCAAGTTTGAGAGTGTTGGTGACAGGAGCATCGTCTGATGAGCTCCAGAGTTGTTATGGCCTCGCTCGTGGTGAACTACCTCTCTGTTAGACTTTCCATTGTAAGCTGCATGTTTATGCTCTATTCTCGAATGAAATTCGCCTGCCACGAATTTGCGACGAAACCGTTAGTAATAGTTTTGCGGTCAGCTGCAAGAATAGGGAAGCGATGTCGTCTGCAGATCATGACGAAACCCTTGTTCCAATGGTATGGAATAGGAAGGAGCAGAAACTGTTAGGTGATCTTATAAGCATCCAAGCCCACGGGTGTCGTGCAAGGGCAAAAGGAATAAGACGCTTATGTCCGCCCATGTAGTATTATAGTATATTTGTTATAAGATGATTGCAGCCAAATCAACCGACATATGTATGTTATGCAGGTTCCTAGTGTGGGCTGGCTGCTCCAACGGCAAACGAGAAATGGAAAAGAAAAACGAACAAGTGAGAGTTCATAGTGCTGGTTATACATACCTTGTTGTTTCGAACTTGATTGTAAATGCCGCCTGTGACCATCTGAGATTGACGACTCGAGACGGTTCGCGCGTCGCCAGATTTTGAGGTTTTCATATGTCGTGAACTGGATCGCGGCTTGGAGAACTCCAAATAACGATGGCAAAAATCCCCGGAAGTATCCCCGGATTCCTTCCTTCTTGGCGAGATCGAGGAGACCCTGGATGACTCCCCGATATGCTCCGGGACCCCGGTATCCTGAGGTCAGCATCCGGGTTTTGACCACCCACAACGGGTTTGTCAGGGCCGCACTCGCGACACCTACGACTCCAAAAAGAAATTTTGTGAGCCATCCTCGATCGTAATCCGCTGGTTTTGCAATCGACGTCTACGCACCTGCTGCGCCTGACGACAGAAGATAGTCAAGGGAATTTAAATCTTGGCCTTGTTTTCCGCGATATCCCGCAACCCGGTGCTTTATCTGGCCGTACCTGCAAAACACCGCCTCAGCTGTCAGAATCGCAATTCTCTTGGTCATGCATAAGACCTCGCCTAGGAAAGATGCAACATCAACACGCCGTAGAGCGGATGACTTCCTCTGCAGGGCTGAAACCAAGGCAGGGCGGCACTTTCCATTGAAGGGAAGGACGGATGAGGGGAAATTTACCATAGAAAGTATAAGCCCCAACTTGCCGTATTCCCGATAATGTTAGGACTGATTCCACGGTAAAATGTTTTGATGGGATGTCTCCCTGTGGCGTGGGCTTCGTCGAGCAGCTCTCGAGCCACACCAAGGGAACCACCCCACGCTCGAGCTGTGTTATGTCGATGGACTGCAGAGAGAGGAAAAGAATTGCGAAATGTTAGATATCAATCATGATCGAAAACAGCATCCCGCACATGACAGACAATAAAATCAACTAATATCTGTAGCCAAGCGAGGCTTCACTGGCTATCGGCGGGCACCAAGATTGATGTGTTCCCAAAGATGACGTGAGCTAGTCGCCGACATCCTGTCACATCCATTTTTTCCTAAAAGAATGTCTTGCAGACCAAAACGTCCTAACCCTGACGTAGGGGTTTACGAAAACCACACGCCAATACCCCACGATATTTCTGAGTTCGAGGCGCGAATTACTTAATGTATGGAAGCAAGAGGGCTAAGCTTACCTTGCAGCCTCGTCTTTATCAAGTCAAGTGGATGGCAGACGATAGTTGAGATGAATCCAGCCGATACGCCGGCGACGATTTCGGAGACTGCCGTCGTCGTCGAGCCATCATGTCTGGAGGCTGACATGGGGGACTCACCAGCTCCCCTACCAACCGAGGATATCTATAGCTTTTGCAAGATAGTGCTTTCGTAGTTGGTTGGAAGGGGATTTTTTGTGCAGGTCGGCTGGTGAGGGAAAAGCCTCTGGACCAAGCGTCTTCGGCGTGAAATTTGTTGGTGGAGGTTGTAAAAGTGTCGCACAAGCAAACGGGGCAAAAGCGGAAGGTATCAACACACTTCTAAGCACCATCCTTCAAAATACCACATTCGACGCTATCTCAATGAGGATATACGCGGACAGAACTGATGATATGGGTCTTGATATTGTGTGACAATATCGATGTTCGGGTCTTAACAAATAAGGAAGGAGAAATCGAGTGCTTCTTTTTTGTTCTTTGTTTTTTTTTGCCAAATCCATCTGATCCCATGAGGGTCGTATACGGGAACCTTTGTTTGTTAACGTTATAATCTGTACTGAATAATTTCTACGATGAATAATTTCTGGACCTTATCGATTTTCGGGGCCTCTATAAGCGCATGGCTCTGATGTATGTAAGTTTAGTATGTACTTATCTAAGTCCATAAAACCCCCGAGACGCGAGGCCGCTGGAATACGGATTGATTTTCCCACCCTGAACTCCTTACCGCTGATAGAATGCAATAAGTACAGAAGTAATCGACATAAGATCAGGAAGACAGTTAAACATTACAGCGCCGGGGTATTAGCCGAGAATATCCGACAGAGAATAAGAAAGACGAATAAAAAAGTAGTAATATTCATGGACCGATGATAAACCGGCACTCTGATGCTTTTTGTTCAAGGGTGAGCTCGGATAAAGCCGAGCTGGACCCAGTTCATACATTGGTTCCTAAATTGAGATATTTTTCGACGACGTTTCTATCTTGTTCGCTGACAGCCCGAATGTTCTTGGCCTCAGATTCTCGGTTGGCTCTTACTAGAGCGTCTATGGGGTATTGTATTAGCGATTATCTTTTGTCATAAAACCTTTGAGACAGCAGAGGCTTACCAGCAAGCATAGTCCTAGTTGTTGCCTGCCAAAGTCGGTCACCCGATTTTTGAGCGCAGTCTAATGTTGCCCGAGACATATTGGCGTGGTGATGCGGGTCGGGATTGAAGACCTTGGCACAGACCAAAGCTAACGTGATTGTTAACATATGATGAACCCCTGATTGCCGAAAAATTCGATTGGAGGTACTAAGTAGACTCCTACTAGCAAGTTAGCTTCATATACACTAAAAATAAAGTCCAAAAAGAAACACAAGGCACCCACCGAACGACGTTGAGGTTTTCGCCCGAAGTTTCAAGAGAAACGGCTACAACATTGTATGCACCCTGAATCAACGGGTTCCGATGAGTAGAAGCAAAATCTGCGACACCCGCGAGCATATTCTGCGCCTGTCTGATGTTTCTCGTTCTGGGGCCGGACAGGATCAAAGCAGAGTTTAGTGCTGCAAGAATACCTAGCTCGGATGTTCTGTCAACGAGAAGGTTTTGGTAAGATGATAGTGCCCTGGCAAGGTTGCCGGTGCCCTGTCGAACAATAGCAGTAGTGTACGTTAACCAAGGTTTGATAAATCTTTGCTCAGACTCGTCTGTGATGTTTGCAAATTGCGTTTCCGCTTGTCGTAACGCCTTAGATGCTGTTAACGGATGTAGCCACGGATAGGCATTGCGCGTGAACTTACATTTATAGCTTCTTCCCAGGCGCTTCGACCGGCATAGCAATATATCAACTGCAAAGTTATTGATAACTTTAGGAGCCTCCTCCATGTTACCCTGGCAGCAGCTGTTTCCACCGAATAGAGACCGGGGTCTGAATTCCCGGATAACAATCCATCGATCATCTCCTGACCACGCATCAAGCACGCCTCAGCCTTCTTATCGAAGCCATTGGAATGAGTCCTAATAGAACCGCTAAGAAACCAAACAAGTGACCAAAGATCAGCCTTAGGGAGCCATTTAAACTTCAACTGCTCCACTCTGCCTCTGTCGTATACCGGTTTGACCGGCACTACAAAGATGCCATCCGCCGGCCATAGTTTCCAAGGGATGTTTCCATCTAGGTTTTCCTGTAGAACTTTCATCTTGGCGTCAGTCTCCGCCATAGACCCTTGAATCGTTGTCGACATAATATCCAACATTTGGAAAAGAAAAGCGAGCTGTGGTGCATCGTGCAATGGAATGCTTTGGGACTTGGCCAATGCTTTCTTCGCGCCATCCACACCCGCAATCCCTTGTCCGAGCAATATAGATGCTTCCATTAGGTTTGCTAAAGTATAGACATGGTGGTCTTCCCGTCGTTTCGCCAGCTCAGCAGCTGATCTGAGCGAAGATACGGCTGCATTGTCGTCCTGTTCATCTGTGCGTAGTGTACGTAATGATGAGAGAAGAAATCGGAAAGAGTATGTCCAGTATGCTATAGACAGGCTGTCACCAAAATAGTTCTGTCAATAATCCGTACACACAACAGCTCCTGCAAACAGGTTTGAACAAGGCAGATTATCAGAGCGTACACTTCAGTTTCCTTTATCTGCTGACTTAGAAGGATGAATGCTGCTTTCGGATTCATTCGAAACATGATCCGAACGAGTAGGTGCTGCATGGCGAACTTGAGGTCTTGGAAGTTGTTCTATGTATCCACAATCAGATTGTCAACATCATGAGTTCCGGTAAACCAGGTAGCTCATTGGGTATGTTCCACCTTTCCGGCAATAAGAATCTGTGTTCCCAAAAATAAACTGTCAGCCTCAGCATGTCGGAACCCGGGATGACTCGAAAAGGAACGTCGATAACTGTGGGTGTTTACGTACGCCTTTATGTAAGATCTCTTCCGCATCTGTCACATTCTCTGTCTCCTCTTCTAATACGCTTGCATATCGAAGGCGTAGTGCAGCTTCGAACTTTGGCTGCAGCTTGAACTCCTAGATACCCTGGAAATCAGATTTTCGCCCACAGCTAACAAACACACGTAATCGAAGTCGGACGCACGGATAGGGCGGCTTCGAAACATCGTAGAGCTGCTGCTACGAGAGTCTGGTAGAGCTCAGCATCAAACGCCTCCTTGATGCCGGTGCTATGCGCGGTGTTGAGATATGAATCGGCTAATGCGAGGAACAGGAGATGCGGTTCTGTGATAGTCGACGAGGATGAGGAGCTTGCAGTTGAGGGATCAGGGGCCATGCGATCACCCATCTTTTGAGGATTTAGATGCAGTGCCGCGATGAACCATCCGAGCTGTCGTGAGAGAGGAGAGTCGTCCTGCAGGTGTCGGGTTTGGGCCGCTGCTATTTGACTGGGATTGGATGGCTTTCTTTGGGCGACAACTTCACGCGACTGACACCCGATGGCGATGAGGCGCCCGATTTACCACAAAAACAACACACTTGCAATTGCCATGGACAGTAGAATTCTCATTCCATCAACTTCAACCTCGGCCTCAACGCCCAGATGCACTCGAGGCCTTTCACCTCGCGATCGATCTCTGACACGATGCTTCTATCGTAACGTAATACATCAAGTATGCGGTTTACATTGAAGGGTTTCCGCTGCAGATGATCTAGTCGAGACAAGCAGCTCTTACAGGCTCTTCACAATAATGATGATATATCGCTGCTTCCCCGAACAATATCACAAAAACACTTCATAGCAAGTATAGTTTCTATTAAACATTATTTGACATCTAGAAAAGGCGGGTAGTAATATACGCTGTTTCTTGTTCCTCCTCTCTGGCAAGTCCAATAACCAGTGTGCATAATCCCCCCACCTTCGACAGAACATCGAAGTCTTGGTCCGCCATCTCCCGACTCCTCACGTGGTACTTCGGGCGGCCCACAGAAGTACGTAATCCCCCTCATTGTGGTTGTATAATCACCCGATGCGCTACTTGACAGCACTGGAGGTACCAGGCCAAGTTTATTGATCAAACATCGCAGGAGATACGATCCTCAAACACAACTTTACGCCACCCCTGCCGTCCCCAAGCCAGTAATATTGTACTGATAACGTTATTATACACTCTCCTGGATTCCAATAGAGATCTAATGGATACCCAGTAGGTATCTCTCACCCCTTCTTCTTCCAGCGTCTATACAACAACTGGTTGATAGAACCTCAAAGGAGATTCGAATTACATAACCCTGAGATATATAATTCTCCTTACCAACAGCTTCGGGAGCCGTTGGAGTCGGGTCAAAACCCTTGAGTTTATGCTGGTACGGTGATTACACAGACTTCTGGCGGATGGGTGGTAGCTGGGCTAAACTCCTCAGAAGAAGTTTGGCGACTACGCAGGACCCATCTGTCAGAACTGCCTTTTAATCATGGTGTAGGAGCCGAAATTTTGGAATCGGCTCTTGGCCCCACAGCGAGCCTAGCGGACCCGCTCTTAGAAATACCTTTCGCCGTTGCACGGATCCCTTCGGAGCTGATGCCCGTCCCACCAACAACGATCGGGGTTTCAAGATCCATGCCCATTGCCTCGCGGTACTTCCGTTTGTAAGTATTTTTTCTCTCCAATGAAGGCGATCGCAAAGTACTGGTGGCGGCAGAAGAGGACGGACCTTGTCCATGCGCGGGTATTTGCCGCCCGGGTGCAAAGTAGTAGACACAAACCGCACCTTCTCTGGTTCCCAATACAATGAAAGCGGGATCAATCTAAGTAAGAAGCCATTAGAAAAGCTCTGAAGAAACGAAGGGTAGGTTATTCCCTACAGCTACGCAACTGATCACGCCGTAATTGCAGGGTATCCGGTTCAGAGGTGTCCCATTTTCCAGAAAAATTTCAATTGCCTAGAAAACTCTGTTAGTATCTTCCTACGACATGCCTGGGAATGAGAAGACGTACGTTATGTTTAATGCGACATATTATTCGTTCTCCGCGAGCATATATTCCGACAGTCTTTTTATACGGAGTATCGATAACTGGTATTAAGAACTGGGATCGCGGTTCCCAAACATGGTCCTGCGGCATGTTCGAACTTAAACGGTAAATCGAAGAATCCGCCCACGAGACAAGGATGTCGCCGCTGTCTCCGATAGGACAGAGCTGGGAGCATCCTACATCCCCAATGCCAGGAATCTCTGGACCTGACACCAATCTCGTATAGTGGGATGGTTCGAGCTCCCACATTTGCTTCCCGGCAGGTGAAGCCTGCGGAGCTTGAGAGACGATTTGCTGGATGCCGCTTCCTGTCAATCCGACGAACAGGCAACTGTCCCGGTAGAAAAGGCTATGGACTGGCGAGGCATCTACGGTATTAACATCGCTTCGGGTACCAATAGTCATAATGACGGGCACTTCAGGGTCCGCGTCTGCCTGGCTGTTATGCTCCACAAGCCTCGACAAATCATAGAAACTGACCTGTCCGACCTCGCCAAGGATGCAGACGGTCCCTTCGATACGAATGCTTGCTACTTGTCTACCGTCAGTGCGAATTTCTGCGACCTTGAGAAATGGGTCGGGTCCGCCGGGTGGCGCACGGATTGCAACAACCGCTCCACCAAACTACCAGCAATGTCGTTAGCTTCTATTTTCGACGGGTTTTCAGCGAAGGATGGTACAAACCGGTGTCCCAATAACCATAATATCGCCTTCAATTGCGATACAGGACGGCCAGGCCCAAGTCCATTGTGTTCCAGACATTGGGAACCGACATCGATGATAGCACCTCCCCGTCGAGGCGTTCCAAAAGGCTACAACCCCTCCATGATCTCCGGTCACAATCGAGCCCGTCTTAGCATCAATCGCAACAGCCAGAACCGCTGTATCGTGAATCTCGCCGTGGTTCAAAGACGCGAAGCTTGTGTTGCTACCAGAAAGCCAAGACTTGTCCAACCTGTGCAGCACAACAGCGATATCCCTTAACGTCTCGCAATCCGCAAACACCGGCAACGCTGAAATCGAGGTTTTAAACAATTCTTTAAGGCGCTGCGCCTTCTCCGGTCCTCGAAGACCCGCAGGCAGCGGCCGTGTTCCGTGGGTGAGTTGGTTATAGGCATTGAGGACGTGGGGCAGGTAGTTCAACTCGTAGAGCGAGTGTTTCCTCCAGGACCGGCAAACGTCGTGGCACTTGAGCAGAGATTCGAGATCCAGCAGTTGGAGTATCAAAGCCAGAACCTCAGTTGGGATAGTGTCGAGCCCATCCATACAGTTTTCGCTCCCATTGGTCTCCATGATTTCATATCAGATCTTGCGACCACCAGCCAAAGAAGCGAAGCAAAAGGATAAAAAAGGAACGAATGATAACGACAGACGACAGCTGGATTTTAGGAAAGGGTCGTTTAAACGAACGGAAGGACCGACGGCAGCTCAGGTTCTTCAGTAGAGCTTAAACCAACGAGGGATATATGAAGAAGACAACGAACCGAAACCCTCTGTCCTTTTCTCATATAATCGGGGCCGCAAGCTTTCCACTTCTCAGTATGAGGTCGGAACCTAACCTTGTGACAGCTTCCTTTTCTTCCGACTCGCCTTCTGCCAGTAACCAGCCAGCCAACCCAGCAAAGACCTCTTGCGTTCTATTCTTTCTTTTTCAATCATGCATACAGCTTTCGGCCGCATTTAGGTCTTGTCAAACGGACAAGAAGAAAAACAGTATGCCCCTCCTCCTCCTCCTGTCTTCCTTCTCTCTTACTATTCGAATCAAGAGCTCAGAACTGCATAAGGACGGATGGGACTCATCATGTCAACCCTGAGACCGTCTCTTCCACTCTATGATACTGAGGACCATCACGCCACGTATGTGGATAACCGCCATTGATAGCCTTTAACAAGGACTTGAGGCCCATATAATAAGTTGAAATTTTGGCTTTTTTTTTTTTTTTTTTTTTTTTTTTTNNNTTTCTCTTTCCTTCAAAATACAGTGACGCAAGGGAGGGGCCATCTGCACCCGGCAAGCGTACAAGAACGGCTTTCCCCCTCCATGCAAATCGATTTCGATGCGCCGGAGAAACATGCGTACGATAGCCTAAGACTAAGGTTTCTCTTTCGACAAGGACCAGCAGACCACGGCTAGCTCACATGTTTTGCAGGGGTATAAGGGGTTGGTGGGAGATATTTCTACCGGTATTGGCAGAACGGAACTGTCGAAAAGAAGTCGGTCCCCCGAATGTGAACATGGGGAAAAGAACGACTTGCAGGAAGCTCGACAATATCCCCCCATCCTAGCTTTTCGGATGAGCTATCCTGATCACGCACAAGGACACGTACACTTGCCAGCACGAACGGCTTGTAGAGGGATGTCTGCAAATATTTCCCCGATATCGAGGATGCGCTGATCACGATCCATTGCACCTTCTTAAAGGCTATTCTGTGTGATCACGAAAGATACCGAGCGGCTAGCCGCTATCATACCTGCCGAAACATATGGCGAGTGATATCAGCCCGCCGTCTCCAGAGTGCTACCCAGTTCGCATTCTCATTTGACTTTTGATATCGGATCTGAACGCCGTGGCGCGTGGCACTATCCTTATCATTACTAACTCGATACCAAAAAAAATAATTATGGAACCCGCAGGCTCCATCAAATCGGCCAATTCGGCGAACTGAAGGAAACTCTTAGCAAATTGCTTACTCGCTGGACCTGTCGTTGAGAAATCGAGACATGTCGAGGGCATCTGCGGGAAAAGCCATCGCCTCAGTCCCGCAGATGCCGAGCTAGCCTGTTCATGCCCACCCTACTTCGGACTAGCTCAAGCTTTTTTTTTTTTGGCGTGCCCTAATTTTCGGTCTCGTCTACACGGCGAAAATAGAGAACATGCTGCATGACTCGACTCACCCTTCCCGCTGCTGCCGACATGAGCTTTTCGACGATCCGAGCCGTGTTTAAAAAGACCCTACAAATCAGATAGCTGATCCTTATAGCTATTAACCTTAAAATACTAAAATATCTCGCCATCTCTTTCAACGGAGAATTAAATATCTAATTACCAAAAAAAAAAAAAAGAGAGAGAGAAAAGGATAAAAACGCTCCGATCGGTCAGATCAGCCGAGGCCGACGCTCTTCACCAGCAGCATCGATATTTTCGCAGACCCGCTCAAGCTCCGTTCGATCACACTCATAGCATTGGCTATATCTCATTCCATTCCTGACCAACCTCATCCGCCCTTTTACGGTTGCAAAATAACAATCACCCGTAACCTTAGCGCCCTCGAACAAAGTTATTCTTTTCATCCCATCCGGACTTGACCCTTCACATCTCTCCTTGACCTTATCCCTCGCCGCCCTGAACTCTTCAGCTTCCAGGTCCGTATCGATATCATACCTCCACCCTTCTTTCGTCAAAGGCCAAATAATCGCCAGCATCAGAACATCGCCCGCGAAGAGCATGTTGTCGGGGTTACGCGCCTTCAAGGAGTTATCCCATGACGAACGAGGGAAACCCCGAGGAATCCGCAGGCGACTGTCGCTTCTCAGATAAGTGACCGGGCGTATCTTCACTGTCACGGCATCTCCCGCCGGGTCCAGAAGCCTCTTCAACCGCCTCATAAACGGTAACAACGTTGTTCTTGCCGCAGCAATGGATCTCCCGCCATCATTCCCCTCCAGCCCATCACTCCCTATCGTCCTGGACCTGATATCGATTATCTCCACGTTAACATTTCGCAGAAACTTTCTATATCGGGGTGCTGGATATAAATCCGGGTCGGTCCCCATGATCGCTCGTTTGGGCTCCAGTTCTCCGATGCTCGTATCGCAGAAGAATCTTTCCGAATCGAAGAACTTTCCAATACTAATATCATTTTTCAAGGAGAAAAGAGGTTATGAAAAAATTAACTCCCATACATTTCGTAGGTCATATTGAGACAGAGAGAGAAGAAGAAGAAGAAGAAGGATGTGTAGCAAAAAATACATACCTACCATCACCCTTCGCACCGTACGCTATCTCCTCCCACGGAGCTTCATAAGAAACGTGCAAACGGTTCTTACAATCCGGCGACTGCGCACACCTGCGCGCCAGGACCACGCGTATCGGCCATACGTTCAGCTTGTAAAAGACTTCGGAAGCTTCAGCGTGGACCTGTTGGCTCACACGGAGGAGACTGAGGCCCTCAAACCGGGTTTTGGGGACCAAAGCGAGTTCTGGGATTCGGAAACGACGGTTGTAGGAAGTGTATCTTGGGTTTTTGGTAAGTATCTGAGGACGGACGAGAACGTAGGCGTAAATATGATCGCGGAGTTCGCGAGGGAGGTCTAGGAAGTGCACCATCGCCTTTTTTTTTATATAAGTCGTATAATATCGCTATTGGAACGTGATCCTTTTGAGCTATCGTTGTGATAATATGGAAAATAAATAAGATACAATAAACTAGAATTTTCTGAATAAATTAATTTCCACGTAAAAGTCAAAGGAAGAGAGCGAAAAAGAAGACCATTTATATCAACGTGATCCTTCGAGAGCTACCGGAAGCTATATATACTGATTTCCCCAGGATATCACATCATCACCACGATCATGCGTACCCGCAGCATGATACATACACGAAACAAACACTCGACATTTTCAATATACATGACCATTTATAGAACATACATATATACATCAAAGTACCGGACGCCAACATCGCTGTAACGAGCTTTACTTATTTAAAAATATTTAATCGTTTTAATCGTTCCTTAAAATGTTATACTACAACCCTTTCTTTGTTCTTTGGTTTTTTTTTTCCCCCCCTGTATCCCTCGGTTGACGTTAAGGTTTTAACTCATATTTACTAAATTTAGTAGCAACTCTTTTTCTAGAATCGTAGAAGCGAAAAGCGAACAAAAAACGTTAAATATTTTTTTATGCGGATAGTGCTGCTAGCATGGTATGGCATGAGTCCGATGCGGTAACGGCCTACTCATACATGCATGGCACACATATAAATATCCTCCAGGTATATATAGATTCTGGAAGGCGAAAAAAAAAAAAATAATAATTAGATCTTCCGAGGATATTAATATCAATAATCACATCGAGTCCGGTGTGATGAGCATATGAAAATAGCTTTTATACCAGATGGCTACAGCACAGTATCGGGGTAACGAGAGCGAAAATTTTAAACTATATGTTGAACGTATATATATGTGTTTATTATTCTATAAGAAGAAGGAGCCTATAGATTGTACTACGAGGGATAATGAGGGAAAGTCTGGTTCTGTCTATAAAGCCACAAACCAACCTATCGACCGTTTTTGACCACACCGGTAGAATACGTCGCGAAGGGTGTAAGGTCGATATATGGGATATACTGGAACAAATATTAGATCATCTGACAAAAGTAAATTAAACTATCACTCACCGTAACACGGAAATCGTTCATCATTTCATCTGAAACCGGCTCGGCGTTCAAAACTAGAAAAAGCAGTATATATATATTAAAAGAAACGGTAAGAGATCAGCAAAAGAATATAGGATTACGTCGAGG
Source organism: Arthrobotrys iridis (assembly GCA_036971165.1). Lineage (NCBI taxonomy): Eukaryota > Fungi > Ascomycota > Orbiliomycetes > Orbiliales > Orbiliaceae > Arthrobotrys > Arthrobotrys iridis. The sequence goes on along the minus strand of JAJTTS010000015.1, from coordinate 908,749 downwards.
AGTGACCAGATATTACCATTCAAATCCGAACTCAACCTCTTCGATAGCTGTGACTCATCAGTACATCTCCAAAAGGATCAATATGCATCTATTATAATAAAATTACATATATATAAAACCGTGCATACAATTGTAAAAATGCACCATGCACTCCCGTCAACCTGTAACATATCCATATCCACTAATATCGGCCGTACTGACCATACCATGACAGAAAGCAAGATGACATATTCAAAAGCGCGCAGAGCATATCCCGAGATAGTATATCCAGATAAGAGAATAGACCACCAGGAGGTTACGCCCAAATATCTAGATTAAAGGATAATAATTACTATAATTCTAAGGGAAACAATATCGCACAGTTCAAGCTAGCAACATTAAGCAGTAAAAGCAACTTGCAAACTATGGTTACATCGATATCGTCCTATTTAAACACTTCCAAGAAAAGAATCCAACCAAAAAAGGGGGGTGGGGGCAAAAAAAAGAGGGGAAAGGGAAGCTCCGGAGCACATTCTCAAGTTTACGAGATGGAGAAGGAAACATTGGAGCGAATAAGATAAGCAAGTACCGAAGTCTCGAACCGAAACAAAAAAATAGTTTACCAAGAGGAATCGTCGTGACATACAAAAAGGAGTAGACGAAAGTTCGTTATTATAACAGCAAAAGACCAAAAAAGACGGAAAACGGCAAAGCCTAGACTAAACATAACAATAGTCGACGTCACAATACCCCGTCATCATATGCATCATCAGTTGTTGTAGTAGTTATACTAGATATGTAATAGTATTTCACAAAGGGAATCCAAAAAAGTAAGATGTAGATTCGAAGGGGATGAATAATGCAAATCGCAAATGGGGATATCCGTAAAAAAGGAAAGAGCGAGTGTAGAAGTCTGTACCGGATAAGTAGAGGAACCGAAAAAAATAATATTGGGAAAGTTAATTGAGGTCGTTAAAGGCATGCATCAGTAGTTATACCAGCTATAGTATGAAGGGGTACGTTATTCATAATGAGGAACAGATATTCAGAGTAAAAAAATGGACAAGGAGAACAAGTAGTAGTAGTAGTAGTAATAAGTGATAATTTTTTGTTTTCATTAATCCAGCTTGGTATAGAAAAAAAGGGAAAGAAAAAAAGACAGAGGCCTGGAAGGATTATCAACTTTTTTGGTTGAAGAGTTAAAACGCAACGACACATTCGGTAACTTAAGTAGCCCTCCCTCCTCTGTGGTATAAAAGGGATGGAAAGGGTGGATTTGTAGAGAATTCAATGGCAATTTTGGAGTTCGTGTCTATATATTCTGAGGAGACGGAGGAGGAAGATACAGGGGGATAGGAGGAGGAGGAGAGATTTCTGTGAAAGAAACAAGTGATTTCATGTTATAGACGTCTCTTTCAGTTTCCTTGGTTGAACTCAGGTCATTGAAAAATTCTCAAGATATTTTCCCAACCGGATCCATGAGCTGGAAAAAAAAAATAGAGGAAGAGAAAAGGCAACAGAAGAACATAGAAAGAATGAGCTATTAAAGCAAGGAGGTGAAGAAGTGAAGAAGAGATATGGAAAGGGAAAAGGTACAATTGCTGATATCCTGGCCCAGAGCATGAACACCGAGAATAAGTCTAACAAGTTCGCGCAGTATTTTCAGATGCCAGCTTCATCAAGAAGAGGGAAACAAGACAACGAAGCGAAGGTGATCTGATGTTTCTCATAATGTGCCCACGCAAAAGAAACATAAATTTAATAGGAGAAATAATAGCTGGGTGAGGCGAGAGGAACGTGCAGACAGGAAGAATTTGGTTGCTCCAGTATATGGTTTTTGTTGCCTCGAGTCCTAAAAGACATGGAAAAGATACGCCAGGGAGGAAGCTTTTGTTGTTTAGACACGGTAAAGGATGATGTGCTGGGTTTTTGGAGAGGAAAAAGAGACCTGCTTTTCCGGGATCGGCAATATTTGGAAAAGGATACCACCAGGGGTATCGTGCATATGAGAAGAAAGAACTAGGCTGAACGGCTAGTATCAATCCAGTCTAGCGATCATCTCGTCCTTCGAAAGCGGTGTAAAGTGGTCAATATCGAGACCCTTGGCGAGGAGGGCAGGACGGGCGTGTGGTGGAACGAGGCGGTTATTCAACTCGGGAGCGATGGATAGTTCTGCAACACAATCAACACTCAAATCCCAATCAAATTTCAATGAACGATAAACATACCATGCCTGGTGAAGTTGAAGAGCTCTGGAAGATCTCTTAGTCCTCCATTTGTGCCTCGGGAGTCGGGAAGCCTAGTGGTTGGATCCCTTAGTTCGTCGAAGAATGGGTGGCACATAGCATCGATCGCCGAGAGACGCTGGGTAGGAGTGTATTCTAGCAGGCGAGAGATAAGGTCGATGGCCTCTGGTGGAGCTTTCCTGAAAACCTGTAATTCGAGGGATGAAAAGTCAGATCACATATCGACCGAACTAATAACGGTGGATGAACCTACTTTGGCGAATGGGTGTGGCTTTATCTGAGGAAATTTGTGCTCCATGTAGTTTGGATTCATAGTGCGGATCTGCTCTCGTGTAGGCGTGCCTAGCACCTTGATTATTTCCACCAGCTGATCGATTCCAGATTCTCCCGGGAAAAGCGGTTGACCGAGCATCAACTCTGCCATGACGCAACCCGTCGACCATACGTCTGAAAAACAAGAAGCAACGTTAGAACGGGGAGTCTAGAAAAGGGGAGAGGGAAATGGTGGGGAAGTTAAAATAAACAAAACGTACCAATCTTTGTTGTATAGTTGGTTGCTCCGAAGATCAGTTCCGGCGCGCGGTAGTATCTGGAGCAGATGTAGGAAACGTTCGGCTCGTTCTCAACTAGTATCTTCGCGCTACCAAAGTCGCAGAGTTTGAGAATTCCGGTGCTTGGATCGAGCAAGAGATTCTGTGGCTTGATATCCCTATGACAGATTCCCTGAGAGTGGATGTAGGCGAGGGATCGGAAGAGTTGGTAGATGTAAAGCTTGACCTCGAGAATTGGCATTGTGGTCTTCAGCTTATTGAAGTACCGGGAAGCTCGATAGACGGTTTCTGGAACGAATTCCAAGACGAGGTTCAAGTAGACTTCTTCCTTCTGCAAAGTTGGAGAAAATTAGCGTTTGGTGTGTCCCCGCGAAGGGGTAGTAAAACGTACGCGATCTCCATTAGAGTAGTAGAATGCCTTTAGCTCTACGATATTTGGGTGTCGAACGATCCTCATGATTTGAAGCTCTCGATTCTATCATCAAACTAGTTAGCGAACACTGAATAAAGGATAGAAGAAGAAAAACGCCCAAAAAACTCATCCAAAGCTTCAAAAAAATCCAAGGGAACGAGGGAAAGTCGCGTCGGAAGCTGTACCTTAAAACGCTTATCCTGTAGAACTCGCTTGATCGCCGCATCTTCACCGTTCGGCGATAACTTTGTCTGGAATACGACGCCGAAGGATCCGTTGCCTACAATCTTGCATTGTGTATATTGCATTTCCCGTATCTCGCCGGTAAGGCCATCCTGAACCTTCTCCTTGACTGTTTCTGTATTTCACGGAAAACCGAAACGAAGAAGAGATGAGTTAGACGATTGATCATTCCAAAACCGATCAGACGATAGAATATTTTAATTTTATTCTTCTTTCTTTCTTGAAAAAATATTTCTTCTAAATTTTAAGCTTACCTCCCATCCGTAACCCGGGGAATCCTGATGGCCGATTCTGAGACATTTTGATTGGTGGTGTTCTGATATCAGCTTAAGAGCTATAGACGAGCCACCTTGGCGATCTGACCAGGTGGAATTCTAAAAAAAAAAAAATTTAAAAAAATTTAAGATAAAATGAAAAATTTGTCGAGAAAGTATTCCGGGAGAAGGCTCTCTGCGTGTGAATGGCAAGGGAGAATGTTGGAAGACGAGTGTAAGGATGAGATCGGAGACGTCGGGGAAGTCGAAGATGGGAGATGGATTATGGGAGAGGTTGGTTTGGTGGAGAGAAGGCAGCCTGTGTTGGCGACGACTGGCAAAAATAGTAGGAGGGGTAAAAGTTGTGGGTGGTGTGGGAGCAGGTGGACGGTTGCCGAGAGGATGATGCCCAGCAGCAGCAGCGAAATTCCCGCTCAATCAGGTGGACCGGTCGCTCCAAAGGTGCAGCGGATTTATGGGCTTCTCGATATTAAAAAAGGCGAGGAGCAGCAGCAGAAGTAGCAGCAAAGTTTCGATGGATTGTAGTGACGATGCCGATGACGCTGGTCTGGCGATGGCGGTGGTGGTGGTGATGATGATGATTGTGATTGTGATGGTGATGGTGATGATGATGGTGGTGATGATGATGATGGTTGGTGGTTGGTTGGTTGGTGTGTGGTGTATAGTGGAGTAGCTTTGTCGGGGGTGGAGGTTGACTGGGAAAGGAAAGAAATAGAGAGGAGAGAGGGAAGAGAAGGGAAGGGAAGGAGGGAAGGAAGGGAAGGAAGGGAAGGAAGGGAAGGAAGGGAAGGAAGGGATGGATGCTGCAGAGTTTGGCTGGGTGTTTGTTGGGCTCCTTCACAGCCGGCCGTCCTTGTTCTGTTCTGTTCTGTCCTGTCCTGTCTGTCCGCCGCCTGGAATGAAACCCCGAGTTATCGAGAAAAGGATGTTTATAAATTATATATATAAAGAACAAGACTATAAAAAAAAGAAAAAGGAAGAAAGAGAAGAGGAGGAAAGAAGGCAACGGGAATTCTTCTCCTCTGTCTCACACGGAATGAATCTTCTTCTTCTTCTTCTTATTCTTATTCTTCGTCTTCTTATTCTTCTTTCGTCCCGTCTTCTGTTTCTCGAATCGCGGCGCTAATGCTTCGAAGCCCGATGTCACGCCTCGACTATTTAAAGATAGCGGAGAAAGGGCAGGGCGGGTCCAAACCGGGCTGTCCTGTCTGGCTTGTCCGGTTTCTGGCTGTCCGTCTGGCTGCAGGGTCCTCCCTACCAGAGCACGGAATAAAAGAAGAGTAAGTTTGTGAAAAGTGACAGAATAAGTGAGTAAGTAATTGTCGGATGCCTCGTCAACGATAAGATACCAACGATATCACTATCGATATATATATATATATATATCGTGTCCGATGACGTCGCAACAGTGGAGAAATAGAACAGAGAAGGAAAACGTTCCGAAGCAATCAAAGCCAGCAGCGGTGTGTCTATAAAAGACCGTTTCCTTCAAAGTTCCTCTAAAGCCTTATTTTCCCCAAAAAAACCTAAATCGTCCGAAGGTATCAAATAGTTTTCCGCAACGGGATCACTATAATGGGCGTGAGGAATAGCAAGGCGGTTATTCTTTTTGCCAAAAATCTGGTGAAGGTTTCTTTTTTTNTTTTTGGAGCCTCGACTTGTTCACAGGGAAAAAGTGGAGTAGTTAATAGGAGGGGGGGTGGGATGGCGGGCTTTTGCTGGGTCTTTCCGTCTTGACTTCTTTATTTTATTGCTTCTTCGTCTGTCTCCTGCTTTCTACGCTCGGTGATCCGGGGAGAGGAGTATAGGTGGGTCCTGCTGAATGGCAAAAACAGGTGCTGGGGTTAGTTAGCTCTTCTAGCTCTTCTCCTTATTCTTCGTCTTCTTCTTCTTCAGTTGCGTTATAAAATAAAATAAAAAAGCCTCTCGCGCAAGGGAAACTGATAAGTAGCTACTAGTCCATAGCTATAGTATGATATATGTGCATGTCATATCACATCAGATCCGGATATATATGGAACTCGAAGAGAAAGAAGAAAAAAAAGAAAGAAAGAAAGAAAGAAAGGGATGAAAACTATTCTTCAAAATAGCCCAATTCCAATTCGAGTGTTAAGTTTTCATGAACCCACAAAGAGAGAGGACAAGATATAATATAGAGCTCCCGCAGTGGTCTGCTGATCCATCCACCGTTCGAACTAACGTCCGGGTGTTTAACAATCAATCATGCAAAGGCGCTGGAATACACGCAATATCCCAGTGCTATCCTTTCCATGTCGGAAAGGATACTATGTAAACTGGAATAGCTTCAGGCGAGTGACGCGCAGCTTGGACCGGAATCCCAGAAACCTAAAGCCAAGCAAGAGGGTCCGGGCCACGGCTCGAAGAAGAGGGGTAACAACAGTTTTTCCAACCCAAAGAGATGGAAAGGGAACAAAAAAATAAATAAAAATAAAAATAAAATAAAAAAGCACAGGCGAGCGATAATGATGAAGATGGCACGAACCGTTCACGGGTACCGGTGCAAGATTCGTCACGGAGACGGCAGAGCAGATGAAGAGGCAGGGGAACAAAAAATAAACGATCAATGGCTGATAAATCGGATTTTTATGCCAGCATATAAAGACGGAAGGGTAAGCGTATAAAAAGTACTAACAGTAGATATGTGCCTATATGTGAGTGAGTGTGTGTGGGTGTGGGTGCGTGTGGATATGTCTAATGCTTATAAGGCGAGACAGCAGCGATATCGAAGGGCCTTCTTTCTGTTCGTTCCACTAGAATATAAGAAACAGAACGAGGTCAGACCGAAAGGGAAAAGGGAAACGTGAAAAAAAAGGGAGGGAAATCAAGAGGGTCATGAAAAAAAGGGTGCCGGAGAAAAATTGGGGCGACGATGAGTTTAAATGAATTTTGGGGATCGTGTCATGAGAATCTTGAAATTAGATGACGGGCCTGTCTTTTTCTTCTTCTCTTCTTCCTTTTCTTTTTTGCCCAATGATTAAAATAAAAAAAATAAGTTTGTGGACAAGGCCCGTGAAATGGCGAGCAGCGGCAGGCTTTAAACTAGCGGGGTTGGAGAGCTGGGACCGGTCGTCGGTGGTGGTGGCGGTGGTCACTCGCAGCAGTTGCTATACTCGTGGGTACGAGCGAAACCATGTTATAGACCAAAGATGTGTGCGGTTTGATGGCACCAGCGCCAGCGCCAGCACTCCATAGCCTGGGGTTTAACGGTTGGATAAGTGAGGAGGAGGGGCAGGTGAGCGCAAATTCTGACTAGCACCCCTGGCGAACCACGGGAAAGGAATAACCCCAAGCTCAGGCTACACAGGCAGAAACCCCGACGATAGCTAGGAAAGGACCATCCATTCATTCCCAAGGATGCCTCAAAGATGAGGGCTCGGAAAGAAAAATGAAATGAAATAAAATCTGATATCACGATAAAATCGAATCATGACAGGGGAAAAAAAAAAGAACAACCCCCGTCAAACGCAAAATAAAAGATAGTATCAAAAATAAGGATATTCTAGCGAGTGGGCCGCAGTCGATGCATGGTCGCACAGCTTCATGCCTCTCAGGCCGCTTAGGAAGCTCCTACGAGTAGCTGCGGGTGCAATTGACTGCAATTGGGGGAGCTTGGAAAAAGTCAAACATGCAAAAAGGGTTCGCTCCCAGGCGGGGACAACAGCGATCCGATGGCTAAAACGGGGTAAAAAGAGGGGTGTGTGGGCATTCTACAAAGGCAGATATGAAGGCAATATTGTTCACTTCGGACAGGGCCGCGGACGACGATGGACCGCACCACTCTAGATCTCCTTCTCGGTGGTATCTGAAGAGAGCAAGAATTACATTCCAAGTAGCCTTGAAATCCAGATCGGGGCCAAAGTGTAAACTGCAGGCAGCGGCATATCACCCTGACTAAAACAATCTGATTGCGGGCGAATTCGAACTGGGATGCAAAATCTTGGAAAAATGACGACAAAGTGTAAAATATCGATGTCACTTACCGATTCGTTTGGATCCTGATTTCAGGAGCTTAAGGGAGAGGGAAAAAAACGAGAGCCGCAGAAAAGTAAATGTGAAAAACCGTGCGCAAGGTGGCTTGCCGGGAGACACAGGTTCGGATATCGAGAATAAAAGTGCGGGAAAGAGGGGCAAGATGTCGAAGATATATACTGAAATGGAACCGATCTTGAACCTTACAGCGGGACCGAAGAAGTAGTCCAACCTATTATTGCTCTATACACTCAATGATGACTAGTGTTCTGGATCCGAGGGAAAGGGTATATAGGAAAATGAAAAATTAAAACCGAAAGGAAGAAAACTAAGCAAAAGTCGAGAGTCGGATATACCCAGAGTCTTTGGCCGTTAAACGATAAACTCAAGTTTAGAGGGGTCCTGGAAAAGTAAACCGGCATGCATGGATTATATTTATTTCATTTTGGTAAGGTAAGGAGAAAATTTTTTCTTCTTTTCCCTTTCTTACTTCAGCTATTTTTAATCAAACCGACGCCTCCCACGATTACTTGCTTGTTACTGCTTTTTTTCCCCTTTCCTTTCCTTCTTTCTTTTCTAATCTTCACGGATTTTGAGCGCCGCGGCGGGGGGGGCGGACGAGCCCTCAAACAATTAACAGATGGCAGCTTGTAAGGCTTGCTTGTCTCGAGCCGATGGCTGGTCACGCAGCATGCAAAATGTAAGGAATTCGCGGGTGCTAGCGAAGGGAAGGGCTCCAAGGGCCCTCTTTGGTTGGTTCCTTGTCGCCCAGTGGAGAAACCCATCATGGCATCGAAAGAGGGGGGTCTATTCGCTGGCAGAAAGGGCAAAAAATGCCACCTGCCCAGACAAGGGCCGGGGGCCTCAGACCATGGTTGTCGTCAAGTCCGGGTCATTCCAGCGCAAGAGCACTGCACCCTACAGCACGCAGCAAAACACATGCCAGCATGATCGTGATCTAAAGTATCAATACGAAGGGCCGGTTCAAGATCAGATACATCACAGTATACCCGATATCCCACCGACAATTGCCATTCCAATTGCAGCTGCAGCCGCAATTATCTGATATCGTGGGAGGAACGGGGCCCATTGATAAACTTTTTCACCGGAGCTAGAGCTCAATCTCGTACCTTTCCGTCCGTTACGGTCCATTGTGAGAAGCTTCACGCGAAGATACCGGCTGAACCTAAAGCTGACCACTTCCGGCTTTGGGTTAAACGGTTGCCAGATGACGCCCACGTGATGGTTTCCGTCTTAGACACGCTCGGGTGACCTTCGTATCACCCAAGATTGAGTTTCGGTGGAAGGCCATTGCAATCTAGTCCGAAGAGCTACGAAGGAGCAGGAGAGGGAGAATAATAAGAAAGGCTTGACGGAAGGGGATATTCCAACAATCCGGCGCGATTCAAACTTTCCACTTGTTAACAAGCTACTCGTCCGGAAATCGCCCGAATTCTTTTTCAATCGAGGCGCCTGCGTTCGCGCTGCTGCTTGCTCCGCTTGATCAAGTTGAGATCCGCTGTTATCGATAAGCCCTGACTCGAAACCAATATTTCAAGAATTCTACATAAAAATAAAATAAAAAACCTCCAAGGGGCCGCATGAAACGTAATAAAAATGTACGGACCCGTGTCAGCATTATCAAATTCCAAAGGGTAGCTACAAGGAATATCCATCTTTATAAACCTCAACAACGAAAAAGAAGGCCAATTTCTGCATCTAGATATCTTTTTGGCATCTACACAAATCCGCCCCCAAAGAAAAATCTTTGAAATAGTGAACGGTACTGTGACGTTTTAGCAAACCCGAGCTAAGGGGAAACCCCATTCATACCGAGCTATGACGTTTGCTTATGCACATAATTCCTTCTTTCCATCTGTTGGGTACGAATATAGAATGTGTCAGGTGGTCCGTTCTGAAATCGTTAGACTAGAAAAANAAAAAAAAAAAAAAAAACCTAACACCAGAGGGAAAACGTGCCCGACGCTGGCTACTTCTTCTTCGTACCATTATTCTATATTTCCACACAGTCCATGACGAAAGACGCGGTCATATCTTTCTAAACGGAATTACCAATACGGTAGAGCTACCTAGCTGGCCCTATGGTGGTTACATTGAAGCTCTGAAGAGACAATTGATCATGACTGTCATGAGGGTTCGGAGCCAACAGCTTTGTCCTCTCCATGGATCCCTTCTCTTATCAAAACAGCCATGAAGAGACAAAAGGAAGAAAGGCCATAGCTATTCCCAGCATTTCTCTCTTTTCGACTCTCCACGTCAGATATCCCAATTGGTCACTTTCTCTCCCGTGCCGCGCTTGCATTTGTATGCCTTTTCCTTTTCTTTTCCCTAAGAAGTTTCGGCAGACCAGCGCTGCAGCAACTTTAAGGAATCAAAGGGTCCTTGTCGACGGAATAGAAACCGAAAAAAATGGCAGAGCTTTTGCTCAAAAAAAAAATCTACAGGGGTACCAGCTCTGGTAACCTCTTTTTTTTTCCTTTGCTGCTCAAATGCACCATGCAAGGATTTTACTTGGGAAAAAAAGAATACCACCCCGAAAATTAAGAAAATTCAAAAATAAAAATAAAAACCTATGAAAGGGAAGATAAAAATAAGAACTCTCCGAGAGGAAGGCTTCCATTGCGCTTCCAGAAAGATTCCAAGAGATCATTTTGCTTTGTCTGAATCTAAAATCTTACTCGCTCTTCGGTTCGATGTCATGCGTGTCTATTGGGTGCCCTGTGGTCATCTTCAACTCAGGTGATTTCTATCGGGTCTCAGATATCCCCAATTCTCACAACCTTCGAGGGAAAAAAAAAAAAAAAAAACCACTCCTGGTATCCCTAAAGCTTTGATCTCCCTCGCTAGATTCCCTTCAACCATGAACCCGGTGCAGAGGTGAAAAGAAGAAAAGAAACTAACAAAAAAGGCCTTTTTTTTTTTTCTTTCTTTCCTTTTTCTGTTTTCAGATGGACCTCGTGATCGATTCTGATTTGGTGCGCCGAACCAACCCCTCCGAAAATAAAAAAAACTGCCTCCCCCGGTTCCTTCCTTTCCTCTCGAACCACGCCGTACAAGCCTTTTTATTCTAAAGGCAGAGAGCATATGGTATTGATATGAGTGCATAAAAAGCTGCTTGCGAACTCGTCATAGCCTTTCCCCCATTGCCGCTGGTAAAACCGAGGGTCCATTGAGATCCATATTCCCTGGATAGGGGACTTGGCCGATATCATATCATATCATATCATATCAGCTTGAATCACAATGCATACATCGAACACAAGCAGTGGGACTGCAAGCCCGCCTTTTGGTCGTTCTGGATTCGTCGATTTCGCTTTCCAATGGAGGCGGCTGATTCGTTGGACTTTGGTAGCGTACGTGTGTGTGTGTGTGTGTGTGTGTGTGTGTGACCAGGTGACCTGCTTGCTTTCGGCTGGAAAATGGCAGCAGAACATGCCCTTTAAGCTTACTTGCACGACCGCCACCACCACCCAACAGCAGGAGAATGGGAAAAAAAAAAAAAGAGAGGTTCGCATAATTTTCCGAAGGCGAAACTTACCAAGAACCCAGACAGCCAAAGGGCGGGCTTAATTCGATTCAATTGGTTCTTTTAGATTGGATCGAATCGCCTATGCTGAGAGCTATAGCTGTTCAGCGGTTGCAGCTTCACTTGTTAGCTGAAAGGCGATATAGCTTCATAGGACTATAAATCTTCCCCCGTCATATAACTGTCTCTTATTTTTTTTTGGCATCTACGATATTTTTTATGACAATCTTTAGCTTTTTGCCCCCAAAGGAAACCATACCTGCTTGGCGCGCGTTATCCACCGTTTCCGGGAACCCTATTGGATTTCTTTCCTCCAAAAAAATTTTCTTATAACCAAGTGTCGAAATTTTAGCTCTATCAGCTGACAGCACCGAAGATCTTTTTCATATCGTCCCCGTTGGTTGGACGCAACGGCCCTTTGCCATGTCTAAGGTTCGGTTATGTTCCGTGGTGGATATGTATGTATGTAGTCAATCCACAGATTAGCACACACGAATGGGAAGGGGGGTTTTACCAGAGCTTCGGGTATCCAATCACCAAGGATCTGGGAAGGCTATACCTCTGTGTAAAGAGGGAAAAAAAATCCCATGATATGTACGTGGGCGTGTGGTGTGCTGAAGCGTGGGAAGTTTACTAACTTGACTGGCGGTAAATGCTGGCGAGGCTGAAGCCTTCAATGGAGGAGTGGGCGCAGGGGCCAGCTGCAAGGTATATCAATATTGCCGCCTCGAAAATATATACTCATATATATGTATTCTGATATTCGTGGCGTAAAAGAGGTCCGTTGCCTCAAATATGTCTCGCAAGCCCCCGATCCCTAGGACTGTTTCCAATGCATATTGTATATGTGGGATGATGCTCTTTCTATGCATGTCCTCACATGAGCGAAAGAGAGAAAGAGTGAAAGCAAAAAAAAAAAAGCCGCGCCGGAGGGAAAGAGTTGAAATGGTAGCCGTTCACTATAATACATGGGGAGATAACCGCAAAAAGAGCCACGGAAAGAGAGTGAGAAAAGTTCCTCCTGATCATACCCCGGCCCGTTCCATCTGGCAGTGACGCCCCTCGCCCCGAATAGCTTTTAGACAGATGGTAAGGGTTAATATCAGTCACATCGCACAGACGCACACGTACTCGGCCCCCTTCTCCAAATATAGAATATCTACCATACAATAACATGTATGTTTAAAAAAAAAAAGGAAAAACAAGAGGGAATTATGTACAAACGTTGATGGTATTTATAACCTAGTTAGAGGGTGTTCATGCGGAGTCGTATGTACCTGATCACAGGGAAGGGAGGGCTTTACATGTATCGACGTGGGGGAGACGTGCTATGTTACTCAAGAGGACGGAAGGGTGCGAATAACTGGAATATTCCGCGAATCTAGAACGGAACCGATATCGAGGGGGCGCTCTGCTGCAATTCTATAACCTCTTCCGAAGCGTTCTCGATCGATACTGACAATCCAACTTTGGCGGTGCTCTATGGGCAGATGATTCAGGTCAGCTAACCGTGCTTTCTAACGAGGCGTAAAACTTTCTGCAAGATCCCGATGAATGAAACGGCGGGACAGTAGCACGGACCTTAAAGTGATCCATCTCTCCAGAAAACGTCAATGTGACCATAGGAGCAACCCTTCTTTCCAGATGAACCCCCAATTTACCACTCGTGTCGACCTGTGCTCTCAGACTAGACTGCCTGAAGTCGTACTTGGCGCCAATAGTGGTGAGCCCCTCTCCTCCCAAAACACCAGGCCCGACCGGTGTGACCTTCAAAACGCTCTCCACACCGGCTTCGACCCGCTCCGCCAGCTTTCTCCAGTATGTCAGCTGGAGTGCACCGGCAGCCTGTAGTCCGGCACTAGCAATCCAACCCGAGCCTTGGTATCTGGCAACGTACGAAACCAGAGCCTCAGGAGTAGCAGCCATCGACTGTCTCTGCCAGACAGCCTCCAAACCCACGGACAGAGACTTTGTGACGGACTGCAAATATTGACCGATGACGATTCCGGTTAGCCCTCCATCGAGAATGCTGGGATTGAAAGCCTTGATAGAGGCCGAGAAGTCCTTTCCGATGTAGTCCTGGTCGAGCTGCAACATGGCCTGCGAGGATCCGGGCGCTACTTGAACGTTCGATCGCGTGACCGATCTTGGTGACCATCTGTAGTTGAACCTGGCGGACAGCTGTCCTTCATTGTCAAGGTTTGCTTGGAAGAATGTCTACCAGAATCGCGAAAAAAACATGCCCAAGTTAGCCAATTGCTCATTGCGTCTTCGAATGATTTTTTGCATCGCATTCGGGTTTGAATTATACACACCTTATTCGTCCCGAAGAGGGTAGCGAGTGTGTATGGCGGTAAGGATCCCGGTCCACCAAGACCCATAGAAAACGAATGTGACACTTGGAACAACGGAGCAATGCCGAATATCTTCGCGATATCTGCTCTCAGTCCGGTGAATTGCAGGTTGTTCAAGAAGACACCCTTTGTGAGCTCGGACGAAACGTTCTCGAAGGTCCCAGGATTAGGTAATGCGAGAGCATCTCGTTTGGCAGATAGTGAAGAGAAACCATCATTGAGCAGCGAAACGATAGGATTCTGGGCTAGCCAGTTAAGCTGGTCTTCGGCGACTTTGTCCATTGTGGAAAGGCGGTTTTGTTGGCTGCCGACGAGAAAGGTGGGGGGTTCGGGATCGGGCCGGTCGGAGGGGTCGGAGGGGAAGGCGTAAAGAGGGAAACCGTGAGAAACGGATTCTCTAGAAGCTGACTATGATGGAGATACCGTGGGCGTGTGATAGATTACAAGGTCGGACCGGTGCCTTGAAGCCGACGATGGCGATGAGGGTGGGATATTGGACCGGATGGTGAGGTTGATATGTCGGAGAGCGGTCAAGAAATTTTGGGCTTGAAATTTTTCGCAGCAGCAGAACAAGCGAACCAGGTTGTCTGCTGCCAAGCAACGTCACCTCCCACCTCCATCTATCGATCCCTGCTGCCGGGCGGCTATCGCGGCTACGAACAACTGCACTGCTATCGATAACAGCTTCACTGGTAATATACGTGCGTATGGGATGTCCTACTGGCTCTCGATATTCTGCTAGGTAAGTAATTGCTTAATGGCTTCGCTGTTTTTCGGATACAGACTTATGCATAATTCGGTACAAGGCGCCTAACTGGTGGCATCTCAAAGCGAGTAACGGGTCGTCTGACAGATCCGGATATCATATGTTATTCTACATACATGAGATATCGATACATGCATCTGCCTTACATTGCCGTCTAAATTCCAAACAAAGCATGGCACCCTGAAACTAGTTAGCTATCTTCTAATCGGCCGAATCTTATTTGTCTCCTCAGCATGGATGTCAGCAGCCAGAGCACATCCCCTCAGCCAATTGGTAACAGCGCTTCGAATTCTGCTTCAGATCATGCCACATCCACAGCCACGACGGCTGGGTTGCCCGCTTCCGCTGGTCCAGTGAACAAAGACGATCCCGTCCCGCAGTTTGTATGGTTGGTAAGTGAATTGTCACCTTGTATCCGCAAGTTGGGCCGATGTTCGGTGTTATATCAGAAGCCTAAATTACCCCCCTTTTGTCCAATATTGTGGGCGCGCATGCTATCTCAATCTACTCCACTGTGGACTGATACTCCCCATTGGCCGCCTCGGTTCCTTAAATTGAAGACTTCACGGCAACGGGGGTCGTTACGGGTGGTGCATTGTGCTAGGATGTGTTCTAAGATACTGTTTCGCTGTTGGATTTTGAGTTTTCTCCGACTTGATCATATGAACAGGTGTTTCTGCGCCAATTGCGCGATATATACATATCGTTATCTGCAAAATTCACATGCATGGTCTCCGATTTCTAAAAGAACCTTCCCGTTTCTCCTAGATATTTGGCGCCACCGGTCACCTCGGACGCACAGTCTCCGGCATCGCTCTAGCAAGAAACGACCTAGTAATCCACGTTGGCAAAACCGGTGCAGACGAGCGAAACCCACCTCCCTCGAATCCCAACGGTATCTTTACACTCTGCGACGTCAGAGATCGGGAAAGTGTGTCAAAAACGTTCGATGTAGCCCTGAAATCATGGGGCAGGATAGATGTCGTGGTAAAGTACGAACCCCGCTGAAGCATTTCGTGAGAGATATAATTTTACAAAAAAAAAAAAAAAACAAAAAACCCCCCAAGTGCAACAACGTACTGATTGAAGGGGGAATCGGTGGTGTTATTATTTATAGCTGTGCCGGTTATGGGATCATAGGTGCATGCGAGGACCAGGATGAATACGAGATTCGTAATCAAATGGATACCAACTTTATGGGCGTGTTCAATATTATGCATTTGACGATTCCGTACTTTCGGAAACGAAAAGAGGGGCGGTACATCATATTCTCCTCGACATCCGGGTTCCTAGGGCTGCCTGGACTGGGAGGTGCGTCTAAATACTTCATCTTGCATATGCATGTCCCGGAGGTATCAGGGATTGGAAAAATTGACAGTAGCTTTAGGATACTGCGGATCGAAATGGGCGGTTGAAGGGTTTATTGAATCCTTGATGTATGAACTGGAGCCGTCGAATATCAAGGTCTCACTTGTGATCGCCGGGCTGGCGAAACGTGACGAGTATAGCTCTGTTTGGAAAAGTATTTTGCAGAGAATACTATCGCTGACAGACATCCAAAGGCCGACCCAGGATACTCACGGCCAGATACCAAACTGGGCCCACTTTCTCATAAACACCCCCTCACCTGCATACTCCGGCGTGACTTCACCGGCAAACCATGCTCGGAGGATGGTGCAGTGGATACAAGATAAGCAGATAACTAGTGGATTGAAAGTCGCAGAAATGGTCTGGGAGGTAAGAATGCATTTCTCCGTATAATATATTCCCAAATGCATATCGCTAACCAAAGGGACCAGCTCGCACATTGCCAGAACCCTCCACTTAGGTTGCTGCTCGGCCAGCATGCCGTCGAATCGATGCGCGACAGGCTCCGGTTCACGCTCGAGGAAATCGAAGATTGGAAGCACTTGTATAATCTTGATGACTCGGATGTCCAGAACCAAAATGACGGACAAGACGATGGGGGCGAGATGGAAGATGTGGCGATGTCCACCAGGGAAGACGACGAAGATTCCAAGTAAATAATTGGAAACTCGAGGCAAATTCGGAACTGGGTATCTTTATTTCGTGACGATTTATATCCATTCAGCCTCCGTGTAGCGTAGATACAAACAATATGGTATCCTTGGGCTGAAGCTCATATTCACCCTCGCCTTCCAGCTCCCAGTCCGCATCGTTTATGAGAACCAGAATCCCAGCCCGTCTGTTTTTCGAATCATACATTATCAGTTCTTGCTTTCGCGGCAATAATTCAAGAAAGATGCGTACACGGTGCCATTTGTCTCAAACATCTCCCTCCGGGTGTCTTTCATGTGATGGACGCAGAGGTAATCAACTAGGAAGTTGATATTCGCAGCATCTCCGGCCTCCGTCTTTGCGGGGAGGTTTACGTCTAGCTTCCGCTCATTGTCGAAGAGGATTTCAAGGCCACCACTGAGATGCAGTGTAATTTGATAGTACCCATACATCAGCTTCGGATCCTAATAATCCTGGACGGCTTTGAGGCAACTTACGCCAGCTCGACTTTTATAGGTATCGTCGTATCCACGGACATTATTATATTATCCTGCTGTTGACTCTGTCTGTTTCTTTTATAAGCGTTTGCCGTTGCAATTGGACGGATTCCCCACAGCGCAAAAGCGGGTGTTGGGGAGTGCAGGAAGGAAAGGCTCATCTCCCGCCCCGAGTTTTTCTGTGACAAACGCTGCAGCCAAACGCGTCCCATCTTCTCAACTTCTTCCGAACAACATAACTAACCTTCTTCAATCCCCCCATCTCCACACATTCACACACTCACGACAGCGGCACTCATTCGAGTCTGACCTTCGCCTGTCCTTCTTCGACTCCATATCTCCATTATACCTCTGAATCACCGGTTCTTCCAATCACCACTACGAATCAGACCCCGGGCAAAGATGGTGGACCGTGGCGGCAGGCACGAACGGGACAATAGGGAACGGGACCGAGGAGGATATCGCGATCAGGGACGGCCACAACATTTCAAGAAGAGACGATATCAGGGTACGTCAGAGGAGCTAGAGTCTGACCAGGCTTCATTCCCGGAACCACCCTCAATGGATGCTGTACATATGGTATCTCCGGCAGTTAGCGCTAACGGTGTTTTTTGATGTCCAGATGACGACGAGCGCGAGGATCGCCGGCAGAGGCCTCGCTATGAGGATCCTATGCATAAGCTCAGGAAGGATGTTCTTGCTGTTGCAGAATCTGTACGTCAGGAATCGCTCTCATTCATTTTGACCCGTGCGAGAAACTAATATTCTCTTCCAGCCGCTCATCAAGGTTGAGGACTCGATCCGATCAATAGCCAAATATCTGTCGGCTCATTGGGACCATGAGGCTGTCCGCAAGAAATTCGTCACTCTGATTAAGACACTGTATGTACACTAAAAATCACCAAGGAGATATCCCTTGTCACATGGCTAACCTGAGCCTCTAGAGTTGTGGAACAACCTTTCAAGATCCCCTTCGTCGCCGCCATCGTCCTTTGCGCCAATGCTCAGAAACACGAAATCGGAAAGCTGGTTCTGGACGAATTCGCCGCTCAGCTTCAGGAGTACCTCGACAAGTGCGAATGGCGGAACTTCAAGCTTACATTGCGGTTCATGGGGTCTATTTCCTGCATGCTGGATGGCGAGGGAGTTGCGACCTTGCTTAATGACTTGGCCAATCTTACCGGCGATCTGGCTGCCGAAGGAGGGAGCAGCGGTCTCTCAGAGGAGCTATCCTATGTTATCCTGATCACGATCCCGTACATTCTCACTTCCGCACCCGGTGGCATAACCGAGGAGTTTTTGACGACTTTGATCGAGCGTTTGGAGGGAATGCAGGTGCCGTCCGTTGTCGAACCTTTGCTTTCGCCGTACACCGGCCCGAATGCGCCTTATCCCACTATGAACGTACGTCTTCCCTCCCTCATAGTAGAAAGCCCCACTGACTGAGAAACTAGAATACATCCCTACTCCTAAACGCTCTGAAAGACGAAGCCGCCTCCGGCTTCAAATTCGAAATCCTCGCTCGTCCATGGGAGCCATTCTTAGCAGAATTGGAAGCGGCCACCAAACACTACTTCCCGGCAATCTCTATGCCCACGGCCCTCGAAGGTGGCACCATCTTCCCCAAAATCTACTTTTCCGTCTTCCAAGGCGCCGTTTACGAGACTGTCCCATCACCGACCTCGATCACATCGTCCATTCTCCGCGACTCGATCGGTGACACAATCGGCCTGCTCGACTTCAACCGTATAGCCTGCGCTAGATTCCTGATCGACGTGGATTGCTACTTCTCGCCCAATGCGTTCATCAAGCGTGCGACCCCGTTCGATAAGATTTCGGAGATTCCAGAGGGTAAATCGACGTGGAAGCCGGAAGACGTCTGCGTGGACGCGATATTCACGAATATCTTCCAGCTGCCGCAACCGGAGCACAAGTTGGTTTATTACCACGCCACGTTGACGGAAGTGTGCAAGTTGGCCCCTCAGGCGGTTGCACCCTCGCTCGGAAGGGCCATCAGATACCTCTACAGGAATCTCGAGTCGATGGATGTAGAGCTGAGGTATCGGTTTATCGATTGGTTTGCCCATCATCTTAGCAACTTTGGATATACGTGGAAGTGGACCGAGTGGTGAGTTATCTTTCAATCTTTTGCGTGGGGGGGGGTCTATAAAGAAAGTAAGTTTCTGATGTTAAATGTCACTAGGATCCCGGACCTCGAGTTATCAAAAGTTCACCCGCGACGGTCGTTCATCCAAGAAGCCCTGGAGAAGGAAATCCGCCTGAGCTTCGCGAACCGTATCAAGAGCACCCTTCCGGAACAATACAGCGGTATGGTGCCCGAGGACAAGGAGAAGGAACTCCCAGACTTCAAATTCGAATCCGATGACATCGCGTTTCCGGAAGAAGGCAAACAGCTCTTAAACCTCATCCGTCAGAAGGCACCGAACGAAGAAGTCGACACGCTGATGAACGCCATCACCGACGCTGCGAACAATAAAGGACTTCCGGACCCTTCTAAATACGCGAGGGACATGTACATGACCTGCATCTGCCACATCGGCGCCAAGTCGCTAAGTCACGTACTGAGCTGCATCGAACGGTGCAAAGACAAGCTCACGCAGCTGGGGCAGGAGTTCCCGCAGGCTCAGCGACAGATTGTGGGAACGGTAATGAGGTACTGGGCGGAGCAGCCGGGGATCGGGGCGAACGTTATCGACAAGTTGCTGAATTACTCTATCCTGACGCCGTTGTCGGTTATCGAGTGGGTCATCCTGGATGCGGGCGGTGAGGCACTGCCGCGAGGTCACGCATGGGAGATGGTTAACACGACGACGAGGAAGGTGGTGTTGAGGACTAGGAATCTGGCGAGCGCGAGGGCCGGGGAGGATTTGGGGGATGAGCAGCTAGCGATTGCGAGCCAACAGCACGAGGTTGCGAAGGCGGAGCAAGCGGAGTTGTTTAGGGTTGTCATGGAGGGGTTGGGGAGGTACGAGGACGAAGGCGCCGTGGTTTGGAAGGAAGGAACGAGCGAGGAGGATGTGAAGTGGTTGAAGTGGTGGGCTGCGAGTTGGTTGAGAGCGCTGAAGAGGCAGAGTGATATCGAGGAGGCCGAGGAGGCGATGAGGGTTAGCAGTGGGGCAGGAGGGGGTGCTATGGAGGAGGATGGGGATGAAAAGGACGCCGGAGATGAAGAGGCCATGGAGGCGTAGCCGTAGATTATGATCAATGACTCTTCATCCTCCCTCCCTCCCTCCCTCCCTCCCTCCCCTCCCCCTCACTGTATTTGGGATATCAAGTGGTGGGGGATACGTATCGCTATCGTGGAGGCATCGGTGGGCATCACATGGCAGTTCTTTTTAATATGGATACGAAAAATAATTCCCGAAATCAAATTCACAGTGTCGAGACAATTTGTAATTTTTTAGTTGTCAAGTTCATTTTTTCTTTAATGCAAGGGCAGAGAGACCTCAGTATTATGCTCAGGGGGTGATTGGTTCTTGAGAAGTTATTCTTTTATTTAGACACTAGTATAGTCTTGGAAAGATGTGATAAAAATCTGCCACACTCTACTTCATCCGCAGTTGTATAAAGGCAAGCTATCTGCTGCCGACAAGGAATGCTTACAATGGGGGGGAGAATACTACAAGTACATGGTTTCCTTCTCCACATACAATGCACATACAGGCTCTTCTGAAGAATCATAATAATAATGATAAAAAAAAGGGATGATACAAA
This sequence comes from Arthrobotrys iridis, assembly GCA_036971165.1. Lineage (NCBI taxonomy): Eukaryota > Fungi > Ascomycota > Orbiliomycetes > Orbiliales > Orbiliaceae > Arthrobotrys > Arthrobotrys iridis. The sequence continues at coordinate 888,135 of JAJTTS010000015.1, read as the reverse complement.
CGATTCCCAGCAGCAGAACGAAGAATCATAAAGGTCAAGATCAAAGACTAAAAAAACGTCAGCGCCGTTACAGAGACAACAATAATAACAATGCCGACGAAAAGAAAACAAGAAAGGAAAAGAAAGAGAACTCCGCCGTGGTTTTTGTTTGTGACGCCCGCAATCGACATGCGAATAGAAGGAGGGAATGAAGAGCGAAAAACAATATGTACTCTTTGAAAGGATGTTCCAATGGGAAAGATGATAAGGTCTGGTAGCAAGTTCCATGCGGCCCCATCGTGGGTCGGCGGATAGCTCGCATGATCTAGAAAGGCTCAAGCAAAATGTTTACCCGAGCCCTCCGAAAGCACCTCTGATCCTCCGAGCCAGCTGAATATCCTTCTGCATGATGGTAACCCTCTTAGCATGAATAGCGCACAGATTCGCATCCTCGAACAAATGCACCATGAAGGCCTCAGCCGCCTCCTGCAGGGCCAGCAGCGCCTGACTCTGCCACCGCATGCTCTCGTTTGCCCTGTGGAACTGCGAATTGACGATATCGATCTGGTCGGCACAGATCTCGCGGACCAGCCTGCTGAACGGCAGCTTTCGGAGCAGCAGATCCGTGGATTTTTGATATTTGCGGATTTCGCGGATCGCGACGGTGCCCGGTTTGAACTTGTGGCTTTTGCGACGGGAGGGTAGAGGGTCGCCGGCTGTTGTATATTTTAATCAGCGTCCCGTTGTATTATATAGATATAGATCCTCAAATATATGTAATTGGAGGATCATTGTGGAAGGTTGGAGAAGAAGGATGACTTACGTTGAACGCCAGAGGTCCGACGTTTGCTGGCGGGGCTTTTACCGCTCATCGATGGCCGTTTCATGGCCATTTTTGTCGGCGCCATGGTTTCTGAAATACCCAAAGCTACTTAACTATTTAGAAATAACAGTGATTTTATTGTGCACCGTATTGTAATTTATTGTATCTGCGATAGGAAGGGGCGGGGCGAGGCCAGTCGCACAAAGGCTCGGAATCTTTCCTAAACACTCTGTATTTTATTCTATCCCTCTCTTTGCTGTCGCACGGTAGCTTTTTGGCTTATACTAATATCGACGATAATAAATTGGTTGAAGCACCAGAATTTGGGGCGAGCGGGTGTTTCCCTGATATCGATGGATGGAAGCAGAGGGGGTGGAGATGGCTCTCTGTAGGTTTGTTATCGCAACTAGAAAAAGTAGTTCCCTGACAACGGGGTAACAACAACCTCGAGCGCACAGAAGAGGGGAGAATAGTGAGTAATAGTAGGTATCGCCGGAAGGATGGAGAAGCCGCAATCGAAGAAGCCGGAGATGAGGTTACGAAGAAGGGGAGGAAGAGGAAGAGGGAAGGAGGAGGAGGAGGGATAGGTGGATGTTGGAGAGTTATAGTCAAAGAAGAAGAAACTCCTTTCATTGCTCGTTCGGGTTTCAATCAAAGTGCCGATATTGGAATGGCTGGGACGCGTTGGCCATCGCGTGTTGTCGCGCAACACATTTCTCGCTGATCTCGCGTGCATCCAACAAGTCCTCCGCTTTTGGAAAGTGGCACCGCACAAACGCCAAAATGGACAACGCGTCAACACGCCCTTTCCTCTTCCTTTCCTAGCCCAATCCTAGTCTCGAGACCAGACCTAATCCGTATTCTCAAGACATCATCCAGCGATTTCTACACCGATATCGATACCACGATAAAACAGCAATTTGAACAATATGGACCTGCTAAAAGGTCCAATTCGCGAAGGCAGCCGGTATATTCTCCCCTTTTATCGCTCAAAACCTCCCAAGAGAGAGCCAGCTAACTAAGCATCCTCTTTGCTTTCCAGTGGCGGCCGCGACTTCAAATGGTCTGACGTCAAAGACTCCAAAGACCGCGAATACTACCTCGGCGTATCCGTCAAAGCCCCCACAGGGCGGTGGCAGCAAAACCGCGATATCCAGTGGTACTCCCGCGATTCTACTGATGGTAAAGACCAAGCTTCCATCGACCGTGAAAAGGCGAGACTGGAAGAGATCAGGAAGATCAAAGAAGCCGAGAACGATGCGCTCAGTGCTGCGTTGGGGTTTAAAGTCGTCAGGAAGGTGCAGGAGAGCGGTTTGAGTCAAGGGGAGGTCGATAGGGCTATAAAAGAGGCCGGAGCTGGAGTAGATGAAAGGGAGGAGGATGGGAATGAGAAAGGAATCGGTTTTGGGAGGATCGGTTTGGCGGCTTTTGGTGGTAGCGGAGGGGATAGGGAGGTTATGGCTGGGAATGCGAAGAATGATGGCGATGAGCCCAAGTGGAGGCCAGCGCCGCCCAGGGAGTCCGACAAAAGAGACGACAGGCGGAGGAGGGATAACCGCGACAAGCCGTCGAGACATCGACATCGGTCGACGTCGAAGGACAGGGAGAGGGAAAGGCATCGACGGCATCGCTCGAGATCCAGATCCAGAGACCGCGAGAGAAAACACGAAAGCGACAGGCGGAGACAAGACCGGTCCAGATCCCCTCGCAGGCACGACGACCGCAGAGACCGGCGAGACCACGACCGACGGGATCGAGACCGCGAAAGAGAAAGAGACCGAGACCGAGACGACCGACGGCGTCGGTAAGATTGATACAACTCTACCCTTCCTTAGTCCTCCTAGCATTCCACCGGCGTCCAGGCGTTTATTATGTAGGTAATATATAATATCAAAATCCTTCATCAAATCCATGTATATTATATAAACATCTATATCCCACCAGATATATATATCTTCTATAGAGAAGTCTCTATAAACTATAACTCGTCATGCCCTTCTGGTACCGGCAGAACTTCCACCGTCTCCGGCAGAGCCATGATGTTAACCACCAAAGAAGTCCACCCCAGGAAGTGCTGCACCCCTTTCCCGTCCCCTTTCTCCTGCTCATACTGCTCCCACGCGAACCCGGTCTTCTCCCACACTCTGAATACGTTGTTCACCACGTTCTTCCGAAGCTGCTTGTACAACTTTGCTGCCTTTTGCTGGTGCGGACCTTTGACCGATCCGTATTCCTATAGAAACATCATTAGCACCCTTCACACCCCTCCGGGAGTTTAAAACGAGTGGAGTATGTACACACCTTCAACCTCAAAATCGCCAAATAGTTCATATTAACCCATATCGGCCCTCTCCAATAATTCTCACCTTTGCTGTAAAACTCATCTTGGCGGCTCAAGCTCCTCAAACCAAAGTCGCTCCAGAGCTGCTCCTCATCTCCAATGATCTCTAAGATCTTGCCCAACTTCTCACCGTCGTGCGGCATCAACCCTAGCAAGAACGGGAAGATGGAAACGTACCCGACGTGACAGACGTGCGTGCTCTCCTCGAACATGTCGACCGTCGCATCGCAGTAACACCCGTGCTCGGTGTTCCAGTGTAAGTCGTCAATATTGCGGAGTATGGCCTCCTCGTGCCGGCCGTATTCTTTGGCATCGTCGATTTCGCCGAGGGCGATAGCGATGTTTTTGATTAGACGTGCGGAGAAGGCCATCCAGCTTATCAGGTCGACGTGGAGTTCACCGGGATGTGGCGGTTCCGCGCGAGGGTAGTCGTCTATCCCGCTGGTGAGGCAGTATCCTGGTGCCCTTCCGCGCCATCTGTACCCTTCCTTCATGGAAAAGGCGGATCGATCGTACCCTCTGATCTCACCAGACTGGGTCTCTCTGAACCAGTAATACTGCCTCCTCAACAGCGGGTATATGTTTTTAAGATATGGTTCCGCGGATGCCAGGATAGCGTGGGAGATGCCGTCGCCTCCAAACTCGGACATATGCTCCATGATCTGTGAGAGGTCTCCTTGGAGACTTGGGTATTTCGTCGTGCTTGCCCATTTTTCGATGAACTTTGTGAGGACGAGCAGGAGGGTCGGCGGGTTAGCGTAGTGAGGGTACTGTGTTTGGAATTCCTTGGGGACTTTGGAGCGGGCTTCGTCGCCGAGGATCTGTTCGCGGGCTATCCAGCCGTCTTCATCGATCAGGTTGAACCAGCTGCGGACGATCTCCATACTGACCCAGGGACACCATTCTGTCAGATCCCAGGAGCGAAAAATAGTGAGATTCTAAGAGACTGGGAGAACTCACGCAACATCGACATCCCACTCGATAATCGGCAACAAATGGAAACCTTCATCCCACAAAAATCCTCTGGGGAAAAACGGCCGGCTAGGGATCGATGTGAACAACGTGGTGGGTCCTTCCAACTGTCCGAGATCCTTCTCACGGTTAGCTTTCGCGGCCTCCCAGAACCCTTCTTCGTCTTCAGGGTACTCCGAACGGTCGACGAGGGAGGTGCCGTGGAAGAAACCGATGCCGCCGAGGAGGTTGGAGAAAAGTTCTTTGGCGAATTTTTCGTATTTGGGGGTGTCGAAGGGAGCGTGGCGTTTGAATGTCTTCTCGAAGCGGGTACCGAAGGACTCTTGGTTCTCTGAGATTTTAGATGTGAGGAGTTTTGCTACATTCTTATGTTAGATGAACCTATGTATATGATATGGGATGTGAGGACTAACATGTCATGGGTTTCGAGGCAGAGTCCGAAGAGAATAGAATATCGAACTATACTTGTATCAGTCAAAGCCCATATGCATATATGTTTATAGATTTATATCATACCTCAAAAGCGCCCTCGTAGACTCTCTGCACGAGATGGACATTCGAATTCCCCTCCCCGAAAGCAGGTGGCAGGGTCAACGACTGCCACGGGGGCGGGAGATTCTCAGCTCCAAACTTCTCCAACAACTTGTCGAACCTATTCTTCAACTCCAAGAATATAATATCTACAAAGAACACATATCAGCATATATATATAACTCCCCTCACAAAATATTTCGAGAGAAAAAACCAACTCTTTATCCGCCAGACATGTTCGGCGGGATAACTTGCGGCGCGGTACAGACTCCTGGAGATATCATGTTCGTCCTCAAATTCCTCCATTCGAGAGTCCAACTCCGTCGGCGCGGAATTGGTAGGTGGACCTTCCGTAACTTCGATGTGGAAGTCGTCCAGTCCCGGTGCAAAACCTTTGAGGTTCACGGAGCCTTTCAGTCCCTTTGATTTGACACTTTAGTCTTTCTATCATCTAAATTTATCAGATTGAAAACACAGGGTGTGTACCAATTTATCTGGTTCGTTTTCTAGAGATACGGTTCCGTCGCCTTCAAGGCCTGCCCAGAAGAAGACGGTGGTTTTGACCGTCCCAGGTGCTATACATATATATATATATCTCGAATCAGTATCCAATCCTGGAACTCTCACAGAATGATTTCAGACATACCGTCATCCCTCGGCGTCCCTTTGACTCTAGCGCCCCAACTGCCGCCTGTAAAATCCTAGTCAATATAAAAGCCACACCATAAAATAAATTTAAATATAATATAATATAATATAAGGGTAAAATACCATTCTTTCCGCCGGGGACCTTGACCAGATCGATTTCCAGATCGATGAAATTTCCCTGATCGTGGATGACCTGCTTCCCGCCGGTTCGGACGTCGTACTCGACCCATCCGTATCCCTTCATATTATCGCTTTGCTCGCATGTATGTCTGAACGCTAAATACCTCGCGATATCAAAAATCTCATTAGCTTTGTATTTCTAATTTCGCATTTCATGCATTTTCTAAAAAAGAAACTTTTTTATATAAAATAAGAAAAGAAAAGAAAAGAGGGTATTACACTTCTGCGCGGTCTGATAATTCTCCAAGTTACTCCAGATGAGCCCCAGATTCAGACTCTTAGGAATCCGCGGCCGCATTCCAAAGTACAGACTGGGGTTGTAAGGCCCCCACAGCAGCGACTGGTTTGAGACGCGCTGGATCTCGTTCGCGAGGATCATTGGGTCGCCTGCGTCCGCTGCTACTACCGTAATGCCGCTGCCGCTCCATAAGAGGGATAGCAGCGGCAGTAGCCATGTGGCTGGTGCTCCGAAGTGCATTGTGGTGAGAGATTGATCGGTGCTCTTCGAGAGAGCTCTCGTGGGTTTTTTGGAGAGAATGTGGGTTTTTATATATACGGATGTATTAATATGGACAGGTAGACGACTATTACAAGCTGCAGGTTTACGGCGCGGAATCCTTGCTCGAGGCCACCCCCGCAACGCATTTTTGCCAACAGACTGCTACGTAATTAAGGACCTAGACATGGGATGGTTTGGGAGGTCAAGTTATACGCAACTGAAAGTTTGGAGACAGTGTTTCTGGACAGGGAATGGGATATCGCAGTGCTATGAATTGACTGCTACTGTTTGATGCTCGCTATGAGATTCAAAATGTGTAAATCACGTGGGTATGTGTGATTTTCGTCAATTTCGATATGTATCGAACTAAATATTGCATGACTGCATAGATAAATAGTTGGGTTACTGCAACTGCGACCAAGATAATTTTGCCCAAGGACCAAACACTTGAAGAGCAGATTTACACCTTTGCATATTGGCATATTGAGTTTCGTATACGATGAGGTGAGCTTGCGGCAGAATTCGAGTCTGTTTTGTTCTGTCTCTTTCGAGAGAAGTCGGATTGGGCGTTATGGAGCTTAGAGTTTAACGAAAACGACAATCCAAAGTTTACATAGGCCAGGACCTTCTAGAAAATTTTTGTCTGGTGTCAATATACTTATTTTTCGTGTTCATCGGCTTAAGTTCGACCCCGGTGCCCGGTTGGGTTTCTACCAAGTTTCATTTTCACGCGCGAAAAATTGCAGATTTAGCCACTGTAAACTAAGATGTTGGAATATGGGTGATATTAATATTTTTCAACGAGACTAGTTGATATTTAACTTGTAACGCAGCACCTGACTTGTCATGGTCTCCCGTCCAGACCTACACTTGACCTCTACACTACAAGGTTCTAGTATGACAAGGCGAACTGCTCTGCCAAACAGGCCACTACTTATCATATAAGCTGTAGCAGTCGCGGTCAAAGTGCAGCACATGCATGGGATGACACAAGGACCCAACCAAGGCGGTATCTTGAACCGAGAATATTTTGCCTCTCAGAACGTTTTCTTCTTTATTCCCATCATATATATCAAAACATATGTTTCTTAACCCCCCGTGATACCTTTTGAGTTAATTCTGACATTCTTTATGTGTGATAAAAGTTGAAAAATATATTTGCATGTTTACATTTCAAAACACATGTTAACATATTTTGACGTTGGAGTTATAGATATGGTACCAAAAGTACGCATGCTCATTGCATTGATACACATGGATGCGAAATATTAATGCCCGGAGCTCATATATAAGCATATGCCCAATTCTCAGTGATGTGCCGATGCATTCTATTCTGTGTCCCGCTGGGTTCCGAATGGCGCGGTATCAAAGATCATTACAAGTTCCGAGTTATACCGTATCTGATAAATACAACATAGAGACTTTAAAAAGGTTGCATCATGAACCACGCACTGATATCACTTCGACTTCAGCTTAACTGATATGAATATGCGTTGAAGAGTTGTATAATTATGTAAGCTCGATTCTCTGTTGTATAACCGAAACGAGACGAATTCGAAACCTAATAATATAACCGCAAACATCGAAAGATAATTGATGACCGATCTCATGTTTGAATTTTGATAATATAATTATACTGAACGCTGACGATCCGTGCATTCTATAATACAATATGACTGATCTGTATCTCTCCCCACATACGTTTAAATTTAATCTCCTTTGTACAATATATATCGATATACCATTGATCAAAGTACAATCCGGCTTAATTTGCTGAGGGCAATAATCGTATATACGAATATATCAAATGGAGCGCGGAGTGGTTAACGACGATGGTACCACGCCGGGCTCAAATCGCACAAGTTATCACGTCGAACCACAGCCACAGATACCTAGCCCAGACTTCAGTCGTAGTAAGTCGGCAGCAACTGCTAACGGTCACGATAGCCCTTCTATCGCTGTAGAAAGCAGACAGCCGGAGTCGAGATCACTACAGAAACGAAAGCCGCCAGAAAGTCGGTCGGCCACTCGTCGAAGCTCAAGCTCAAGCTCAGCCATCAGAATAAAATCAGGATCTGTAATAAGTCCTACCCTCACATTTTCTGATAGTGTCAGAACCAAATGCAAGAGAACAACCAACAATTGTTGCTGGTTATGTAGGAACTCCGAGAGCACGCTGGAGGTGGCTCATGTGATTCCCATATCTGATAAAGAGGTATCTGACTCACACTACCGCCCTTTTGAATAAGCCTTATTATAGTATTTCATGGTAATACTAATCATTCGCGCTTAGTTCGAATCGGATTATGAGCGAGGATATTTTCCATTCGCGAGTCTATCAAACCTTGAGAATTCCATTCCCCTTTGTCAGCTTTGCGATGATGCATTTAACAGAGATCCTCCTGCTTTTTCTGTCGTTCCAACAAATCTACAATATTTCATCGATTTTGAGGAAGAGGATTTTAAAAGAAGGTAGAAATTACTGGCATCGTTAGCTGAGACTATCTCACGTAGTAATTTATGGCGTATAGTCCCAACCGGAGAGATGTACCAAAAACACATGGAAATACAACGAACAAGGCTCGAGGAAACGAATGAAAAAGACCAATCGCAAACGTATAACGAGGGGTCAACGGAAGAGCTTACCAGTAATATTGGTGGGCCATACGATGTCTATATAAAAATAAATTTTTTCCCTTTTGTGGATATACCGCCGGGGAGGTTTTTGCAAGCTCGAGATTTCCATTGGCAGGGCAGCCCCACCGCCATGATCATGCACGCCATGCGAAATTTAACCCGTGGCGACGGTTGGATGAAGATGAGCTGGTCAATCGGAAGACAACTCCAGGAACCTCAGTACCTTTGGTCTCAGGAACTGAAGGCAGAGGCATCATCTCTGCGGGCGCCTCCAAGCCTGTCAAACCCGGGTTCTAAATATTCCCCTCCGATAAGAAACGAATCGACCCCAAATTCTGATTCTGAGAATAGAAAAAAGCTGAACCGACCAGCCAAACGGACTACTCCGGTATTACCCTTGCCAAACTTTGATTTACGGAAGGAAACAAGCTATCGGGAGGTTCCTTGGCAGTGGGGACCGGCATCATGCGCAAATGATGCAATCTCATTGCTCAATAATTTCGAAGAGCGATGCCGAGCCCGCAGGGAGTCGGGGGATGGCTAAGTCGAGCACTTGAGCAGCATCTAGTTGTCTTGCCCCATAGACGCAGGACACCGATGTATATTATTTCCCGCTTTTCGAGCGCAATTTCAATGGTCCTTGCACCAAGGACATAATGGATTGATTCGCGAAGCGGGTTTAAAGCCTTGCTTTTGTGTGGTCTTTGGAAGTTATTAGTACAACTCGCTGAAGAACACTAGATCCTACATGTTTTGCCCTCTCTGGCCCCTCTGTTGCAAAACAAAAAATTTTTGGTCTATTCTCTGAGGTTTTAAACATGAAAATTGTGAGTTGGCCAAGCCATATAATGACTTCTATTAGTGTCGCCTTCAATGGGCGGGATGATTTGCGTATTAACAAAAAAACGTACGACGCTCGTCCTTCAACTGTATTCCAATTGCAGATTATACCAAACGATGGCCCTCCATAGTCTAGAGCTTTATGGCCCCACGGATGTCCATTTTGACAATGAAAATGCGAGTACACCTGTTGCAATCACGGAATCGGCGATAACGCCCGATTGAACCCCCCAGCTCGGTTCCTACAAGAAAAGTCAGTCAGCAAACCACAGTAGAAACCCTTCAAAGAAAAGGGAGATTACGGACATGTACTGCCTGTACTCGGCCTTCTTCTCAACCTTGACCCCTCCGGCGTTATTCCCCTCCACCTTTTTCCCCTTGGTGGTGCCGAACCCTCCGAACCCCATCATGGCCATCATAGCGTCCTCTCCATCTTCGTCACCGACAATCATTTCCACGTCCTCTTCACCGCCACGGTTTTTATTTCGGCCACCGCCCTTATCACGTTTCGGAGAACGCTGGCGTTTGTTTGAAGGGTTATTTCCGGTGTTTTTGCGAGGGGATGAAGAGCGGGATCGGGATCGGGAGCCATCGCGACGTCTTCGGTCTTTTCGGTCACGAGAACGGCTTCTGTCGGCTGGAGAGCGGGAGCGGTATCTGCTACGCTTAGGGTCAGAGTCGCGGTTTGAACGGTCGTAGCGGGTGTCATTTCTGTCATTTCTATCCGCTCTTCTAGCGCGGTAGTCTATTTTTTTGTTTTTCCAAAAGCGTCAGTGCCTGGCCTTGGATAGGGAATATGGTAGAAGCTTACCATCAGGACTTCTAGACCGCCGCCTTCTTATGTCATTCCCGTCGCGCTGGTTATGGTGATGATAGCTTTTGGAGTCGGATACCGGAGGGGATCTTGAGCGCGGGCTTCGTCTTCGTGATGAGTAGTGAGGGGAGTCCCGCATACCTCCATGTCTCTCGTCCGTCCGTCTGTCATTGTAATAGTCGCGAGGCCCTCTTGCTTCGCCGCCGTTGGCGGTGTTGGGACCTCCTCCTCCTGCTCCTCCTCGGCGATTGTTGCCGTCGCGGTCGTCGCGGTAGCGGTTGTCTCGTTTTCGGCCGCCGCGGTCCATGAGTCGCGATTGGTGCAGTTTTTCTTTGATGGATGTAGAGATAGAAATGTCGGAGAATACGATGCTCGAGTTACTGCTTATTACCGTGGTAGGTTGGTATGGAATCGAGATATTGCGGTCGTGGTTGCTGTTGAAGCTGAAGTTGAAGTTGAAGTTTGAGATGAGACGAATGTGGTTGGTTGGTATTGGCGAAGTCAAAGATGCGGCTGTGTGGTTGGTCTCTGTTTGGTTTGACGCTGCGCCGCCACCCCGGAAAGACAGCCCTCATCATCATTATCCGTCCATCTCCCACTCAACTTCGTCACCGCCATCATCCTCTCCAACCGTTACTCTCCAAGAAACCGTAAGTCGTCCCCGAGTATATCCATACCTAGGTAGCTGTATATATATATATATATGTTGTATACGTATATATGGGAATACCTTCTAACCAGCATCGTACACAGGACTCCCGACTTCAAGTACCGTTGTATCCGTCCGAAGCCTCGCCGTCATCTTTGTAAACCTGCCCAAAATATGGAGTCGCGGTTATTCCGGTTCCCGCTCCCGCCGCTGCCCTCCGCACAGAACCTGCGAGTATTCGGTGTCTACTCCTCCGGTGGACTCGTACGTCCTTCCTCCCTTTTCTTATTCCGAATACCCTCGATCATACCACCGAACGGGGATGTATCTTGAAAGGCAAACGATATGAATAACAGCGGCTGACTGACGTTTTTTTTTTTTTGGGAGGGAAATAGTTCGCACTTGGAATCTGGTTCTTCCTTGACGCCGCGATCTTTAGTAAATATGCCAACCCAGGCATCGTGCACGTCCAGTTCGTGGACTGGATTCCCTCGATTTGCAGCGTGCTCGGGATGATTGTGTACGTTTTTCTCTCTCTCCTCTCTCTCCTTGACGACATATATAGACTACGTCATGCGATATTATTACGGGAGTGAGGTGGGCTGACAGAAGAGATATGGGGGGTGGAAACAGGATTAACTCGATCGAAAAGGCCCGGTTGTCGGCCGAGTCGTTTTCGTTCTCGGGGAGCAACGATGCGTGGAAGGCGCGGCTGGTTCTGTTCCTGGGATTTGCGCTGATGGCAGGCGGGCTCGCCGGGTCCGTGGTACGTACAGCACCATAATCTATCATACATATGTCTACCCAAGCGTATAGATATGTTATGTGCATTTGTGATGGAGGAAAGTGGCTAATATAGTGGGGCAGTGTGTCTTGGTCCTTAAATACATTGTACCGGAGTATCCGTTCCCGACACTGTACTTCGGAATCGCGAATGTGGTTGCCAACTCCCTGATCATGCTGAGGTATGCTTCCCTTCTCTCAAATCAAGATTCAACCCCAAACATACAGTATATATATGCTATTGGACGACGGCTAACGGTAGTGAACGATAGCACGATTGTGTTATGGGTCTCCCAGAACTTCGAGGACGAGTATAACTACAGCCTAGCCCTGTAGAAGAAGACGAGGCAAAAAGATGAAGAAGAAAGAAAGAAAGAAAGAAAAAAGAGGAATATAGGCTTATACTTTTTTGTTTCTGGTTGAGATATCAATAGTTGAACATCCCGTTTTGAATGCTTTCTTCTTGCCATGCGCCAGTCGGTATTCCTATGCCGATACACAGAGAAAGCGTAGAGGCGCATATCGGTTTCAGCCTTGGGTGTATCGCGGTCTCAGGATTAAATGAGATGGTACAGTTGGGTCCGGTGCGTGAATTTTCGCATACTCTTCTACTACTACTCTTACTTATACTCTTGCTCTCTGTTCTATTCTCTACGGTCTGCATACATATGTGTCTGTCTGTCTGTCTGTCTGTTTGTCTGTCTGTCTGTCTGTCGGTGGGAAGATAATACTATGGTACGGGGGGGTTTGTGAATTGCTTGTCACTGCGTCTTTTTTCTCCGTCTATTTTTATGATCATATTACTGCATTGCTGCGAGAATGGGTATTTCTTTGCTGTTTCAAATCTTAACCGTCTGTTATACATATATTATATTATATTTCCATTGTTTCTTAACTGATATGATATCTCCATATTCACTCAACTATCATCTGTGTCATTTTGTATCGAGACATATATATTGCTGCGATGTTTGCTGTGAAGGTTAATTATAACTCGACCGGACGGACGCTTTTGCATGATTGGTCCGCCCCCGATTTCGGAAACCAGGTTCCCCGTCTCATCGATGGCGACATCTCACTAGCGCAGTCTTTCTTATATAATAATATACTCACTCCTTCGCATATAATCATTGCCTTGGTCCTTTCTTTCTTCGATTTCAAGTTATTATTATATTTTCCTATTGATTTTTTATTGATTTTTTATTGTATATAATTTCTTCTATATTTTATCGACTACCCCGCCATCTTATTGTATATTGTATATATTTCTCAGACTCAATTCAATTTCATCATGGCGACGTATGTGCCCCTCCTCACAATGTCTCTCTACAGACACTCAACTCTAGATATATATATAATGATAAACTGACTTGAGAAAATAATTTTAAAAAAAATAGGAACATAACATGGCACCCTTCCCTCCCCGCCTCCGAGCGCTTCTCCCTCCTGCGCCAATCCGGCCTCACGATCTGGCTCACGGGTCTCTCCGCCTCCGGAAAATCCACCATCGCGACCGCTCTGGAACAACACCTGCTGCACAACAGGTACACCGCCTACCGCCTCGACGGCGACAACATCCGCTTCGGCCTCAACAAGGACCTCGGATTCTCCCCGGCCGACAGGGTGGAAAACATCAGACGCATCGGTGAGGTTTCAAAGCTCTTTGCCGATTCAGGGACCATCGCCATCACGTCCTTCATAAGCCCTTACGTCGCGGACAGGGAGCTGGCTAGGAAGTTGCACGAGGAAGGAGGGTTGGGGTTCGTGGAGGTTCACGTTGATGTTCCCATCGATGTCGCCGAGGAGCGCGATCCCAAGGGGCTTTACAAGAAGGCGAGGCAAGGGTTGATCAAGGATTTCACGGGAGTGAGTGATTCGGCGCCCTACGAGAGACCGCCGAATCCGGAGGTCTATGTGGATACCAGTAAATGCAGCGTTGAGGATGCGGTGCAGAAGATCGTGGACTATCTGGTCGAAAAGGAGATCCTCAAGTTTCCGAAGGAGTAGTGGTGGATCTTATATATATATAATTATGTACATGAATATAGCTAAAGAGGATTTGGGGAGGAGGGTTTCTTGTGTATCATTAAAAGGTCCATACATTCTGTGGCGACATCCCGTACCCTGCCCCCATTTTTTTAAAATTTTTTTTTTTATTTAGGAAAATGGATCCTGCAGAGTCGCCATTTGCTGGTGCATCATACCCGTCATCAACGGTGGCCGCCGCTGTCGAATTGAATTGCTCCTGTGCGACGATGAAGACCCCGCCCCCGCAGACCTCAGACTCCCCTCCCCCGCTTTGTCAGTGCTATCACCATCCGTCGACGTATCCGGCGCGTGCTCCCTCGTCGTCCGTTTCCTCGGCCACAGACTCGGTAAGACTATCTGCTGAAACTTTGGTTCGACCACCCGTTCGTCTATCCATGCGTGTATCCGCGACTCTATCAGCTGTGCGATCTTGGGCACGTCCTGTAACCGGGACCGAGACCCGACCAGACTCCGCACCGAGAGTTCCAGGCGGTAATCCTCCAGAAGGGAGAACGTTAGCGTTGTCGAGTTGGAGGTGTTTTCCTGGGAGGGGATGAACGAGATCGATAGCTATTTCGTATATCAGCATATGCTCTCTTCTCACTTTTTTTTTTCTTGATATAATTTATAAAAAGATTAACGCACCGTCCCAGAGAACCTGAGGATGGAAACTGCCAAGCCAACCGGCAGAACCGCCACCAACGGCTTCGGATAGTTCAGCAGCAACCTGGTCTCCACCCCGAGCGTGATGACGTCCGACAGATCCACATCCATCCTCGCCTGCAACTTCCCGGGCTCATCGGGACTCGGCGTGATCCTGCAGTTGCTAAATATCGGAAAATCTTCCCCGAGACTGATCTCTGTGATCTTGATGGTGTCCAGAAAGTCGGGTTTGTTAGCCCCGTTGAGGACATTGTTTAGGCTTTCGAGGATGGCACCGTCGGTCCTCGCGTCATCTCGGAACTGTGCAATCGCTTGGGCGATTAGAACATTGAACCAGTCCAGAGACTCCGGCTGGTGGGAGTGCACATTGTAATAGGTCTTTGAAAGAATCGTGGTCGTGGTCTGAGGCGGCGGGTTCCGGAGCACGCTGGTGGATTTCTTCTTCGAGAGCTTCCTATTTTTGGAGGAAGAACGGTTCGGGAGGGAGTCGGCGGGGTCGCTGAAGATGAAGTATTTGATGAAGGCACAGATCATGATGATGACGCTGAGCTGGCCGATGAGGAAGCCCTGTAGGAAGCTCCAGCTGTAGCTTTCCACCCCTCCATGTTAACACTCCAGAACTGATGGAAGTATATGAGAGAAGAAAGAAAAGAAAAGAAAGAAAAAAGTAAAAGAAGGAATCAACCTGGTCAAGAGTTAAGAGCAAGGCAGGGCTGACTTTGAAGACTGTGACGGCTTCGGTACCGGTACCAGAGGAGCATTGGCCATATTGGCAGCTCCGGCGGGTGGGTTTTGCGACGACGACGAAGACGCCATGATGGTCTGCTGGATGGGGGGCCAGTCGAGTGCTCGTCGGCAGCTGCTGCGAGACTTTGTAGTGTCGTGGAATATCAGATATCAGATCCCGATGATGCGATGGCTGTAGACTGTAGTGATGTAGTTGAAGAAGAAGAAGAATTGGTAAAAAGAGGTTAGAATGACATCAAATTATAATCGCTGCAAGAGAGAGCGCACAAAACGCAACAAAAACAACAAACCTCGACGCGACTCATCGATCCTCAAATATGACCCGTTCGTGATGCATATTCCACGCTTCACTGCCGTTTGAAATACACTTCAAGTACTTTTTGCTATATGATTATATCAATTACAATATAAGTCGATTGATACAATAATAACAAAAATAAAAAGCGGGGGCCGCCGAGATGAAGTTCCGTTCAGATATCCACAACATCTCCCTCCTCTCCAGTGCGTCATTCCTTCCCTCCTTCCTCTCCTCGGATACACATATCACACATATACTCAAGATGGATATAACATATAGAGGTCGCCGGAGCCCTCAACGTCGTTGGAAAAGTCGGCTGGCTCCAACTCTCCCCCAGCCACCTCCAACTGCGCGTGTTATCCACCACCGACGCCGGCGGCCAATCCCAAGTCTGGGCATCCATCTCCCTCCCCGCCATCTTCACCGACCCCAAGATCTTCTCCGCCAACGATAACATCATAAACCTCGAAGTGCCCCTGGACACGTTGCATCGCTCCCTGAAATCCGCTCAAACATCTTACACGTCCGCTTCCATCAAACTCACAAAGAAGGACGGCATCCCGAGGTTATCGGTCATGATTATGACCGAAACCGCGGCGTCCATGAATCCTGCTAAGATCGTGCAGGATATACCCGTCCGAGTGTTGTCTCCGCAGGCCGTCGCACATCTTTCGAAGCCGGTGGTACCGAAGCCCGGTGCTGCGGTGATCTTGCCACCGTTGAATCAGCTAAAGGGGATCACGGATAGATATGTAAAGATGGTGGGTGCGAACGGGAAGATCGTGCTGGAGGGGAATAAGATGGGGGTGCTGAGGATGAAGTTGGACGCCGAAGCGGTGAAAGTTGAGAGCGAGTGGAGGGGGCTGATGAATCCGGTTGTGGGGGATGATGGGGCAATGGACTGGGAGGATGACGATGACGACGAGGACGATGAAGAGAAAGAAGAGATGTTGAACACGCAGGAGAAGGAGAAGTTTTCGAGGGTCATGATTGATGGGAGAGATTGGGCCAAGGTTGTGAGGGTCTCGTCCGCCGGGAAGAGGGTCATCGCCTGTGAGTGCCGTTTATCTATTTTTTCCCCCCCTACTGCTGGTGGCTAACGAAGAGAACGACGTGGTATATTAGGGCTGTGTAATAACCATTCGCTAGTTGTTTACGTATTTCTTGACGAAGAAGGGGATAACAAAGCCACCATCAACGTGAGTCTTCTCATTCCCTCCCCCCTCTTTTCATTTAAAGCGGTCACAGAGCTGACTGTTGTCATTGCGTGCAGTACTATGTTAGCTCGATGGTGGTTTGAGAACTATATGTCTTCCATTTCAAAGGTGGAACAATGTATAAGAATAAGAAGAAGAGGAAGAGGGAAAACGTGATTACAAGCGTATAAACCAACAACATTATGAGATGCCATGTACTCCATCCATTATTAGCATAAAAACGACGCATCATCCATCATACAAGTTTCATGCTTTGACTAAGAGAAGAAGAATAAGAAGGAAAAGAGAAGCAAGATGCTTTGGTATATGCCATACTCCCGAATCATCCAACGCTGTGAGGAGGAAGAAAGAAAGAAAGAAAGAAAGAAGAAAAAACCCCCCCCAAATATTGCTTTGAAGGTCGAAGCGAAGAGAGAAATGGTACTGCAATGACACCTGGTGAAAGCAAGCGAGCGAGGACGGAGGTGGAGAAAGGGTCGAACGTCGAGATGGTAAAAACCTGACGGCCGAATTTGTTATATCCTCGTGGCCGGGAATCGGTCCCTCGGCTCGTCTTGCACAGGCGTCGGCGGCAGTTCTCGTAGATCGCTGTTATTCCTCCTAACGTTCCCACCGAGCCTGTCATCCCTTTCGTCTTCTTCGTCGGAATCACTATCTCTGAACCCTTCCTCGAGATCCCGGCTCAGTCTCCTCCCCCCGTTCCGAGCGCGAGCGACGTCGATGTCTTCATTATCGGAGTCGTAGGAGATGTTGTCGGGGTCCAAACGTTGATAGTTGGAGTCCATCCAGCCCCGGGAGCGATTGGTGAGGATGGAGGGGAGGGATTGGAGGGGGATGTTATAGCGGGAGAGGATGGGACGAATGGCGTGGCGGTAGCTGAGGAAGAGGGCTGCGGCGCAGATGAGGGTGAGGAGGGTGGTCTGACGGTGGGTTTCTGTTAGTTAGCACGCGAACTTGCGAAGGAGGATGCAAGGAAGACTGAGAGAAAAAGCTTACGGTGATGATGTTGGAGGTTGTGGAGGGCATCGTAGCGGGAAGGGCGATTTGAGGTCGGTGATAGCTATCGATAGGTGGGAGACGGAGAGATGAGAGACGGAGAGATGAGGTTGATGTTTGACGTTCGATGGATTCAGGCGGTGAAGGGGATGAGGTTTGAGAACTGTTGTGTTGAGACACACGTAATATGGTATGGTATAATTAACATCCGTCTCACGTCGTCTTTTTTCTTTCTTTTTTTCTTCTTCCTCTTGTCCTTTTTCAATGCATCCTGCCGAATACTACATATCTTTTTCATATACTTGACGTCCTCCCGGCCAATTAAAACCTTCGATATGTATAACCAAGTACTCGGGTAGATGCGCTATCCAATCCATTTAGATATCTAGGTACGTAACTGCCATCCAAGCGTCATTATCGATAAATTGTCGGAACTTGACTGGATTAGTTCACTCGTTAGGCCCTCCCCCGGGATAATCTGATATTTAAGTGCAGAGCGGTGCCTGGATCGTGCAGGGGCCGCTTAACACAAAAGAAGCACGCACGCACGCATTTTTCGGGCCGAATTTCGACATTCCGTGCTTTTCTCCATGCATGCGCGCCCCGGCAGTATTATAATTTTAATTAATTTTTGATTGCAATGATATACGAAATTCCTCGCGAGCAGAGGATATGGCCCTGGGCATCAGATATGTGAGCTTTGAGAGGTATTGCAGGCTCATCACAACCAGGCACAGGAATATAGTTGTGTGTCCTAGTACCATATGCGGGTTGGGTAAAGATTGACTAGTTCCGATGTGGGCCTGATATAAAATCCCGATACGTCAGAGTCGACATGCGCAGCATCACTACTGTATACATCATCTTGCCTACGATAGGTATACACCTTCAATATCTTATATCCAGCCCGTGTCTCGGATTCCTCAACTTGAATATCGAATATGCACAATTCCGGCCCGTTGATTTCTAGATGTCGATATATCAGGGATTGAAATACCCGTGCGGACTGAGGTATTGAATCTTGTACTCGTTCACAAGGAGAGCTGATACGGTACGAACGTTTTTGTGTTTCTTGACTTGCTTGACTTACTTTATGAGGGCTTCTTTGATTAGGCGATTGCTAGTTTGTTTGGCTGCTCATACCGAATCGCGATGAAGTCTACACCAATTTATACTTCTTACCAACTTACCAGAAAACCTGGTGATATCAATAGGAAAAGGGAAACGACAAACTACGGGAAAGAAGCCAGCGCTTCGGAAACAATTCCAAGCGTGAATACTCAACCCAATCACCCATACTATAGTCTTGCGTGTGTCAGTACGTGGATCTCGTTCCTGCAGATGAGATACATTATGACATACCGCTAACAAAAAATATAAATAAATAAAATAAAAAATAAAAAAAAGACCTGCCATGTGGATATGCACACGACTGGGCGTTAGCCTTATGAAGAAAGGTAAATAGACGACGGTTGGCTGTCGACATCCAACGAACTATAATATTAAATTGACGAATGGCATCTGCATCTAATCGCTGTCCGGAAAGCCCCTTCCCTCTTCTCCAGTCTTTCTCTGGTCTGGGCGAAAAGCGGCAACCAATCGCTGCCCCTCCGACCTGGGGTCTGCGTGTGGTTAATCTCGATCAATCGCCCAGGCATGCATGCGAGAAATTTAAAAAACAAAAAACAAACAGCATGCTGCCCGTATACATACATGTAAGTAACCGTACCATATCCTGACAGGGTCCCCACACCACCAAAGGGGAGGGGGCATGGCGGGTGTGTGGTCGCAATTCGAGGGTCATTAATCTTTCGAAATGAGGGAGAGTGTAATTACAGAATACTTGCCCGCTAGTTAACTGACAAGACCAGACCAGACCAGACCAGGGGATTGTCGACTTGGAATTGTTCGCATGCCGGAGAATCCATCCCATCCTCCCCATATGCGGCAGGCCTGTTCAGGGACCCTTTTCTATCTATTTTGCTTTTCCTTTTCCTTTTTTTTTTTTTTTTTTTTTTTNTTTTTTGTTCCTCTCCTCTTAACCAGCAGGTGAAGAGTACATAATTTGCATATTGTAGTAGAGAACCAGGGGGTAACTTAACAGGTCTTGTAATAAATATACCAGACCTCTCTCTAGATCTCTGTTTCCCCTTTCCTCTTTTGCATCTTTTCCTCGGTTTTACTTGTATTCTTATTTCTTATTTCCACTCTTTTATATATATTCTTCTAGAAGGAAAAAAAAAAGCCGATTAAAATAGAACAAAGGTACCCGTTGGCTTCGAGACTAACTTGATCGAAGCCAAGTACCCAATTCCTCAAGCACTCAGTCAAGTGTCTAAGGGATCCATCGATTGATATTGTTCCAGCGGGCGACGGAGGCCTGTTCTTGAAATAGTCACTGTTTAGCCAGCATTCGGCAGGAACATCGATAATACAATACTGACACTGCTCTCGCATTGACGCCCGTCATTCGATTTCGATTCTAGATCCGGAGCATTTTAATTTTCCTTTCGAGATCGATACCGTAAGCACCTTCTCCTCTTTTCTGGTCCTCTGTTCCGGGACCCGCATCGTATCGATTCGTATCAATCCCTATCGTACACTACCGTGCCCCATTGCATCGGTCGAGATCCCCTTATATCCAGATATCATATATAGTATACCAGACGTATACTTCTGACAGAATCTCCCCGAACAAAAAGTTATCTGTTCGATACTCTTCCTCCTGGATGTTGATTGCATATGACAGTGGATTAGTCAGAGTGTGGATGTCTTGTCACTTTGTCTTGCAATCGCCTGGCTGTGACAAGTGACAGGTTCAATTTTGGAGGGCCATAACGGATATCGTTTCATGAATTAATTAAAACATCCCGTCCTTTCCAGCCAGGCCGGTCCATCTTCATACATCTTCCTTCTCACCACCACCACCACCACCACCACCACCTCCGCCGACAGAGAAAGGAGAGAAAAATATATATCTCCATCGTCTTCATATCCTTACAGCTGCTTCCAAGTAAAACTTGTTCTGACGACTGGTCTTGTCTTCGGGTTGGATTGATCTATAAAGTCAACTGTTTTTTGATTAAAAGTACCTATTTAACGAACACACAACAACAAGACCTAGTAATTATTAAGTTCCGTATCGACAGAACCATCAACCATTTCAACCTCCAAAACTCCATCAACAACCACCACCATCTCCACCATCTCCACCAACCATCACCTCCCTCCTATCCTCCCTCTCTCCTATCCTCCCCGGTGGATAACTCTTGCTTCTGACATCCTCCTGTCGTCGCCGTCGCCGTTGTCGCCGTCGCCATGTCGGCCAGCTCCAGGCTGTTCGGCCGGAGCAAAGGTAGCAAGCAGCATCATGCACAGCAGCAAGCCGCTCCCTCCATCAGCATAGGGGCTCCGACAAACTTCGTCAAGCAAAACCCACCGCCCGAGTTGGGGCTTGCCATGCAAGCTGGCTCTCCTCCTCCTGTCCCCATCAAACATGGTGTTCACCTCAGGGACAGCACCCTCCCTAGGGCTGCCAGTCCCCCTCCCAATACCCCCCTGGTCAGCTCCAACATCACCACAATCCCGGCCTACGACCCTAGTCTCGGTATAGGTGGCTACGACTCTCCCATCCAAACCGAACCTAGAAAGAGCATCTCCGAGAGTGTCGTCGATAGACGCTCCATGACCCCCTCCAGACATGACAGTTACGACAGCGGCAACAACCACGCCAGGATGTCTAACCTGCCCAGTGGTCCTAGACCCCAACCATCCTCCTCTATGCCTCCTCCTCCCACCACCAACAGCCATTACTACCAGCAGCAGCAGCAGCAGTTCAATCAAGGTCACCGAGCTTCCGGATCGCCAAATGCCTCGATTTCCTCCGTAAACTCTTCCGGTGTCTCGACAAACGACCCGAGACACTCAACTGACCTGTCTAGCATACACAGCTCGGGAGGATCGTACAGGAATAGCATCTTCGCCAGCATGGGGGAAATGCCCAAATTCAACTCTCACGACTTTTCCAACATCATGAGCGGCGCCTCAAACACCGCTTCCATGCCCCCTGGCGCTCCCGGATCGTCGAATTTCTCGTTCCAAGCCAACCCTCATGCCAACAGGTCCCATTCCTATCACCACAAGACCGCCAAAGACCACGACGTAGCCAACTCCAAGTCTTTTTACCTCGAGAAACCGAAGGACGAGAGGGTCATCGAGCAGATGTTTTTCGATCTCATGAACAGACGGGACTTCAAGAACCTCCCGGAGCAGGCGAAACGGCAGATGCAGGCCTACCCGGCGTCCAAGAAGTGGACCCTTATCTACCAGGACCGACTGACAGAGTGGGAAGCCGACAGGCGGAGAGATGCGGCCCGAGACAAAGCAAACAGTATGGCTCTCTCGGCCGCCGGTGTTGTAGGGGTCGCAGCTGGGGTCGGTGGCCTGCGGTGGCACGATGCCGTCGACGAAGGAAGCCCCCAGTGGTACGTACGGAAGCTCTACAGTGACTGCCAAGGTGGAAGCCCGATCACCCCCCAACAGCTGCAAAGCTTAGCCGTCAGCTTGCGTACCCAACCGCTTTTGTAAGTCTTTTTTTTTTTTTTTGTTCCCTCCTCATCGCTCCTCTACCTTCATAGTATCTAATATATTTTTCATCTTATAGATGGGTTAAGGACTTTTTAGAGGCTCAGGGCCAAGTTGCCTTGACCGAAGTACTCTCCCGGATTAACCACGAAAAAAAAGTGGAACTTGACAAAGAATACGACCTCGTGAAATGTTTGAAATCGTTAATGAACAACAAGTATGGTGCGGACGATGCTCTTCGGCATCATTCTTGCATCCTGGCGGTCACGGCCTCGTTGATATCCCCGCGGCTCCCGACCCGAAAGCTCGTTTCCGAAGTTTTGACCTTTCTTTGCCATTGGGATAAGCCGAATGGACACACCCGGGTATTACAAGCAATGGACCAGATCAAGGCTTCAAAACCTGCTGAGATGGGAAGGTTCGAAGAATGGATGAGAATGGTGGAAGCTACCATTGACGGACGGGGCATGATGGGGAGCAAGGTGGGCGCATCTGAGGAAATCCGGAGCGGTGGAGTCGGCATGGAGAACCTGCTCATGGAATACGCCCTCAGTACCCTATTTCTCATCAACGTTATAGCCAGCGGGGCGGATGATATCGCCGCCAGGATCCATACCAGGTCTCAGTTCAAAGCCTGCGGGCTCGGCCGTGTGATGAAGAAGATGAAAGGGTTCAATTACGAGCTCATCGATAAGCAGATCGAGAAGTATGAGGAAGATGCGGCCCTTGATATGGAAGACTACCTCGACCGCGATAGCGTGCGACCCGCCGATAGCACACTGGGAGTTAACGATGATGAATCGATTGCACCTCCTCAGGTCAAGGATATGAACGACCCAGTTCAAATCGCAGAGGCTATCCAGCGGAGAATCGGAGAAGGCGATGCCCAAGACTACTTTGTCAGCGCTATGCAGAATATGCTGCTGGCGAAGGATAATGACCCGGCGGACACGCGGAGGATATTTCAGCTTATTAACTCTATGCTGTCATATGTGGTTATGGACCGGCGGTCTCCGGATATGGACCTCAAGTCATCCCTCAACTTCTCGGTGCAGTCTCTCCTTGATAGGTTACACACCGATGAGGAGGCGCGCCTGGCCCAAGAGGCGGCAGCCGATGCCAAGCAGCTCGCCGAGAGTGCTCTCGCCGAACGCGATGATATGGCACAGAAGCTTGAAGCTGGTTCAGACGGCCTTATTGCCACTTTGCAGGCGAAGATCAAACAACAGGAGAAGATCATTCTCATCACACAAAGGCAGAATGACAGTCTCAAAGCGGAATTTGAAGATTTACAGCGAGCTCATATGCAGCAGCTTCAGCGCAATGAGTTAGAAACCAGAGAGCTGTATCTCATGCTCCGAGATGCCAATGACCGCGAGAACTCGCGGACTGCTAAGCGGAATATTTCTCAGGCTATGGCTGGTTTTCAGGGCGTTGAAGGTTTCGGCAACGGGCAAAGGAAGGTTTCGGGACGGGTCAGCGAAGATATCGAAACCGCCAAGAAGCAAGGAATCCTGGATCGCGAGGCTCTTATGCAGAGGCTCGAGTTGCAGCTGGAGCGCAAGAAGACGGAGTTCAAGCTCGAGGGTAAAGCCTGGAAGGAGGTTGAGCCCACCGATGAACTCAGACGTATGCGTGAGGCTATGGAAGGTGTGCAGCGGGAGGCCGAGGAGATTCGACGCCAACAACTGTCTAGCCTTAACGAGGATAATGCAAGTTTCGGTGTTGTTAGTCGGCCCCTCAAGCGCAGCAGCGTTATCGGACGTCGTGGTAACAAGGCCAGGCCATTGCTCAGCCCTGCTGATGATAAAGCTGAGCCGTCGAGTGACAATGAAGATGCTTCGCAGGTTATCTACGAAATACCGAGAGTCGTTGATGTTGGGAAGCGACCTACTGTGAAGGGAAAGAATATTGACGCTGCGGGTAAGGTGGTAGCTGCCGACGGCGCCAATAAGGATGAGAAGGAGGCTGATAAACCGGCAGGCGGTTCTGGCGGTCTTCCACCCCTTCCTCCACCTCCGAACGGTCAACTCGGATTCACAAACGACACCCCTGCACCCATTCTACCCGGGTTTGGTGGTCCGCCGCCGCCGCCGCCGCCATCTCTACCTGGGTTTGGGGGACCACCTCCTCCTCCGCCTCCAACCCTACCCGGGTTTGGGGGACCACCACCACCTCCACCTCCAACCCTACCCGGGTTTGGGGGACCACCTCCGCCTCCGCCTCCAGCACTTCCTGGGTTTGGTGGCCCTCCCCCGCCTCCGCCTCCAGCACTTCCTGGGTTTGGTGGCTCCCCTCCTCCTCCTCCTCCTCTTCCTGGTACTTTACCTGGGTTTGGTGGTCCTCCTCCTCCTCCACCACCTCCTGGCGCTTTACCTGGGTTTGGTGGTCCACCTCCACCACCACCCCCTCCCGGTGCCTTACCTGGGTTTGGCGCCGGTCCATCTCCGCCTGGTTGGGGTGGCGCCGGCCCTACTCCTCCACCACCTCCACCGTTTCCCGGGATGCCTCTAGCACCTGGCCCAAAGGGGCCTCCAGGTGCGAAAACGCCAGCGGCACCTCAGGTCGTCGTCACTGCCGCCCGCCCCCGCAAGAAGCTCAAGCCAATCCATTCCGAAAAATTGGATGGTATCGACTACACATTCTGGGCTGAGGCGAAGGCTGAAAGAGAGGGTCTCTACGTTGAGCTTGGTGAAAAAGGTATTTGGGACGTTCTTGAGAAGAATTTCTACTTGAAGGAGGCCAAGATTTTGGGCGGCGGCAGCGGAGCTAAGAAGAAGGAGAAGAAGTCGTTTATTGGCAGCGATGTTACGAAGAAGATTCGTAAGTTTTTCTTTCTCCCTTTCTCCACAATCTAATGATATGGACTACGACTAACATATGATACAGAGATCGCCTTGAGCAAATACAACTCGAATTCTGTTGAGGAGTTGGTGAAGAGGATTATGCAGTGCGACAAGCAGATTCTCAACGATGACGCCGTCATGGAGTTCTTTCAGGCGGAGGACCTCTGCACGATCCCGTCACTTGTTAACAAACAAATGCTACCATACTCCGTTGACTGGAAACGACCGGATGTCGACCCGCAGAATCGTGACAGCGACCCCAATGAGCTCACCCGAGAGGATCAGATTTACCTTGAGACATTCTACAATTGCAACCATTACTGGTTGTACAGGATGAAGGCTTTGAATCTTACGCGCAACCTAGAGAACGATTACAATGACCTTTGTGGAAAACTCGATGAGGTGCTCGAGGCGGCCGACGCCGTCAAGAACTCCAACAGCTTCAAGAGCATCTTGGAGGTGAGTATCTGATGTTGTCCCTAGAATAGGCCCAGACGCTAACTTTCGTGACAGCTTATCTTGGAGTTGATGAACTACATGAATCCTTCAACGAAATTTACGAACGGCTTCAAGCTTGGCTCGCTCGCTCGGCTGTCGATGACCAAGGATGCAACGAACCAAACAACATTCTTGGACTTGGTCGAAAATACCGTGCGGAAGCACTTTCCACAATTCGACACGATTCTCGAGGATCTCGCCCCGTGCCTCAAAGTTACTAGAGGTAAGATATATTGAGCCGTTGTGTGCTAAAGGGACGTCCTCGGCTAACGAAGTGTTCTAGTTAACATTGATCAAATTCAAAGCGACTGTAATAGCTTCATCAAGGATATTGAAGCTGTCCAACGACAGATTGACAGTGGCAAGCTCAGTGAACCTAAGAAGTTCCACCCTGATGACCGAGTCCTGCGTGTCGTTCATCCGGTCATGCCGGACGCTCGTGACAAGGCTTTGTATCTCAAGGCCCAATTGGACAACATGGGTGAGACATACGACAAGCTGTTGAGGCTGTTTGGCGAAGATCCCAAGGACGAGCAGTCCAAGACGACTTTCTTCCCCAAGATTGTCAACTTCCTCAAGGAATATGAGGTATATTCTGATCCCTTTTAAAGTTTAGAGTATTGGAATTGGTGACTGACCGGTGGATTTCTGAACTTTTTAGCAATCACGCAAGAACAACTTGGACATTGAAAAGAAGAAGGCAGACTATGAGAAGCGCTTCAAGGCTAACAAGGCCAAAGCCGCCAAGGACATATTATCCACCGTCAACGGACCACCTCCATCGCCCACCGCCAGCGGTGCTATGGATTCGCTGTTAGAGCGACTACGTGCGGCAGCTCCGGAAGTGAAGAACAAGAAGGAAGCACGCCGGCGAGCGCGCTTGCGCTCCACCAATGGAATCCGACGGATGGCATCGAACCAGTCGCTTCTTAGTGCGACGGACGGTGAGGAGGCATCTGAAGGAGCTGTGACACCAACGGGCGAGAAGGCGGATCCGATGGCCTCACTGAAGGCGATCAATGAGAAGAGCAGCGCTACATCTGAGGGTCTTGAGAACGGTGTCCCATCACCGCCAGCGCCTCCGGTATCCCCGCCGATTGATGAGGAACTGGGTTCCAAGGCTCAAGCTATGCTTCGTGCACTGCGCCCCGACACAGCTGGTAGCGACGTTGATGGAGACGGCGAACCGGCCGCGGCGCGGGTTAGACGAGCTAGTACGGCAGAAACGGACAGGCGGGCCAGAAGAGAACGGAGAACCCGGGCTGCGAAGAGCTCGACAGGAGAAGCTGATGGTGGAAGTAATGTATCACCCATGGGTACCTTGGATGCACGGGCAATGCTAGCAGGCATGAAAGCTGTCGCTGCCGACGAACCGTCAAATGAGGAGGCCATCGTAACCGAACGTGTCCCGACGCCGACCACGATAATATCACCGCCGCCTGAGGACGCATGAACGAAGTAAAACTAGAGGGGAATGGAACGACATTGATTACAGTTTCTTCTTTTTTTTCTTGTAACTCCATTCTTTCTGAGAACCTTAAGCTTCCTTTCTAGTAAATATTGCTTTTCCTACCTTTGCTTTTGGGGTCCCGCCTTACCTGTTTCTTTCGCTCCGGATGGCGATGTTCAGCTAGAGGATCCTGGCTGTCTTTCTTTGCATTTTTTTTAACTTCACAGTTTCTCTTTTTCTTTTTCTACCTTTTTTAATTGGGAAATGGAAATGGGTTCACGACTTTTGGGGGATTGTAGATATTTTGAGCTTTCCTTTGCCTTTCTTCCTGTTCTCCGGCTTGCTTTTCCCTTTCCCCTTCAGGTGGCATTCATATATCGATTCCTGGGATCTGTGATGCCATTCTCCCCACCCACCTATTCTACCGACCAGACGCTTAATTCCTTTTTATTCCTTTGGCGACGGGCGTTCCATCAGTTTTTGTTTTTGCTCTTATATAATTATTCCTCGTTTCCTTCTAAACAGGAAACGTAATGGAAAGTGGGTATGCTTAGTTTTTGAGGTTAGACAGACCTCTTACTATGCTCCCTTTTTTCTTCTCTCTTCCCTGTTGATAGTAATATAGTTTTTCATAGTAATTTTTTCGGCATTCAGAATGGCATTTCCGGCTTCCCTCTTTCTCCTTATTCTCGTTGTTTTATTAATATTTTTTTTTTTTTTTTGCTCTGGTTTTTATATATGTGGAGGATACCGATTCGATTTGATAGTACGGTACAGTATGGTATAGGATGTGCTTGCTAGCTTTTGGGGAAGTGTATGTATGTATCTGTACATTCAGTACAGTGGTCATAGATCTAGAGCGCAAGCGGGTAGATGTATACGTATGCTCAAATTTACACATCAAAGTGCTTTGACAACTAAGTATTTGTTGGCACAATTATATTATCAATATTATACTTGATGAAAGCCCCTTCAACGGACTAGGAATAACACTGGCTTAAAACGCTTGCTTCATAGCTTTTTTCGTCTGAGATATGGGAAAATATCGTATGAAAATCTACCTAACGTAACCTACCTACTCCTTCACTCCACGCCACCCCCATAATCTCTTAAAAGTTCATCTTCAACGCAATCTTCGGCGCCGCACTCGTTTCCATATTCCTATTGCCCTCCTGTCCGACCCTAACCCCGGCCCTCAACGTCTCCTCTAGCAGCTGCTTCTGCTCCTGTCCCAGCCTCAACAGCACCTCTTTGAACAGCAACTGGTTCATCGTGATCAGTTCCAATAACCGCGCGGATGTCTCCCGCTGTAAGGCTTCAACGGTACTAGAATCTACATCGCGCTTTGCTGCGGTTAATGCCAGCCGGCGGAGGAGGGTTTGGATTAACAACGGGAGGATTATTTGTTCTATACGGTCAAGTTGATGATTGTCAATACGTTGTTTTAAAGGAATGGAAGATTGGAGGCGGAAATGGAAGGTGGGGGGGACATACTCTGCCCTTCGTCCAAAGAGTTCACAAACCCAATCACCACTACCACTGCCGCATTCTTACTCCCCTCGACCTCCTTGGCATCGCTGCCCACGTATGCCAACATCTTGGGTAACAGGATCTTTACGAGTTCCATGTCACTGCTGTTTTTAGGTTGGTACATTAGTATACTCCTGCAGCATGACATCGCCGTCTTTGCCGTGATGGTATCCCGCAGGCCGTCTATGAGAGAGTCGCAGACACGGGTTAGGAGGTCGTCATGGGCGGGTATCATGTTGGCGCCGGAGTGGATCAGTATCACGAATGCAAGGAGACAGTTCCGGAGACAGATCATTGAGGCTTCCGTGTCTCGACGGCTGGCGGTTTCGGCAACATGCGCCAGCTGAGAGAGGGCCACGCGGAGTTGAGTTGTTAGGGTTGTTTCTTTTTCTTCTGTTCCAGCGATGGCGGTGGATGATTTGCGGGTTATCAGTTGGATGAAGCGTTTGAATATCGGAAGAGCCTTGGGGACTACAGCGATCTGGCAAGCGCCCGTTGCAAAGACGGCTATAAAGTGAATATGTAGTCAGTATAGTGGTGGCGGTGGCAGTATAAGAGGGAGGTGGGTAATTACTTGAGAAGATGTGAAGTATGCAGGCGTATAAGTCCATTCTTATGACTTCGGGGAATACTTCTGCTGTATCTACTAATGCGTCCAGAGATGCTCTGATGACGTTGACGGCTTCATCCGAAAGTGGCCCTCGAACTGATGATTTTTGTCAGTCTTTGAATATCCACGAAATTACGTTCGCCTGGGGATGGATTGGTAGTACCTGTCTTTGAATGATCGATCAAATTCGGCAGTTGATTGGCAATAACAAGGGTAACAAGCCTGGTGAGCTCGAACATCTGATTGATATCGTCGGAGAGACTCTCGCCCTTAGCGTTACTGTTTTTCCTCGCCGAGGGATGCGAAATGCAAAGACCTCGCGCGATCTCTACCACTGCCAATTGAATCGGAAGACCTTCTGTAAGGACAAGCCTGTCCAGAAGATCTATAGTTTCTGTAAATATCGCTTCTTGGTAGATAGCATGTCCCGAGACCGCGGGATGCAAGATCTTCTTGAGTGCCTGAAGAACTTCGAGGATTTGATCTTTCGTGGCAAGGATATCGGAGCCACCTGGACGTCCTACTAGAGCTTCAAATGCGATGCCGAATAGGACGAAGAAGAAAGCGACAGGCTCGTCTCTGTAATTTATTCCATGCTTGTCGATGTGGCCTTGTGGCGCCGATGCGGATTTACCATCCAGCGCATCAAAGACAAATTCGCTGTCTTGCTCGATAAGGCTTGCTATGGCATCGACAAGGTCAAGCCAGGAATCTTGGTAAAACTAGAAGATGCACATTAATTACCCATAATACCAGTATCGATATCTCAAGGATTACATTAACGAACCTTCAGTAAAACGTCCCTGTTCAAGGATGAATAAACCACATCCAAAGACCCCGTGATACTGCCAGATCCACTGGCATTCATGGAAATGTCTGGTTCAAATCTGAGCCTTGCGAATTCTCTCAGCGATGCAAGCCACAGAGGTGCCAACACAACAATGTGCGGTTTTACAACATCAACAAGATAGTCTTGTTGTAAACTGGCGACTTGGAGCTCTGCCCAGGCTGAAAGCAAGGACATCTTGACCATGACCTGGGCATTGTATGA
Organism: Arthrobotrys iridis; assembly: GCA_036971165.1. Classification (NCBI taxonomy): domain Eukaryota; kingdom Fungi; phylum Ascomycota; class Orbiliomycetes; order Orbiliales; family Orbiliaceae; genus Arthrobotrys; species Arthrobotrys iridis. The sequence continues at coordinate 857,921 of JAJTTS010000015.1, read as the reverse complement.
GAGTCCCCGAAGATCCCCGATGGACGCATTCTCCGTGTCGTCTATATTACAGTTTTGTTAGAATAGATATTCGAAAATCAGTGGTACGGGGAGCTTACTTGAGAAAGCTTCCAACGCCGTAGTCAAAAGCTTTAGAATACGCCCCATACGATCAACATCCTGTACTATGCCCGTCGAAATGAAGGCGGCGCAGACGTTCAGCGCCTCTGATGCTAACTCCGGACTAGAGTCAACAGCAAACGCAGGTGTCAAAGCAGACGCAATCTGCGCCTGATACTGCTCAAGTAACATGGCCTCCGGGAAATCCGGATCAGGCGTTCGCCCGAATACCTTCAAGATCTGGTTGATGACTTTCAACCCCTCTATACGAAGTGCGATAACGTTGGCGGTACTAGCAGTAAACGCCATTTTGATGATATCCGCAATGTACCTCAATAAAGTTGCTGTTCCAGCTTCACCCTGTTTTCCAAGGATGGCTAGTATGTCAAGCAAGCATTCTATCGCGAATGTCCTAACCTGCCACCTCAGAAGCTCCTGACCTGATCCGGCGACGTTGCCACCGCCGGATCCATCTTCATTCTGAGCGGCAGCGGCAAATCCAGCTACTTCCTCATCTCCCAAGTCAATACCACCCCCGCCTTGCGATCTCTGTGCATCAGTGTTCACAGCTACCCTGCTCCTCATGGTAACCATAACGTTCTGACATCTAGTGACCCAATCCCCAGCTGTAAGGGTCGTTAACTGCGCTACCCAGTTCTTGAACAAGTTCTTCACTTGCTCGTAGTGCGGGCGGTCATCAATCAACTCCCATAACCGTTCGGTCAATCCAGATTCCGCAATTTCGACGATTCGTTGGGCGTCGGATTTCATCAATTGGTATAATCCATCAATAGCAACTTCCTGAAGTTCCAAATCGGAACTCTGCAACAGACTCTGCAATCGCATGGTATATTCCTTCAAATCAAGCGCAGATGTAGCGTATATTGCAAATTGCTCATACGCTCTGAGCGCACCGATCTTAACTGTCACACTAGGGTCGGAGTAGAATTGGCTCAGAAGCGTGAGCATAAGTTCTCGAGGTTTGGTAAGTTCCATAAGATCTGGACCCAGCACCCCTACTAGCGAGTCGCAACATCTCGCGAGCACGGCGGTTGTGTATAGTTCGTCCTCAAGGTTACCGTTGACGATTGCTGCTACTTCTTCGTTATGCGTGTCTGAGACGTATACCTGGGCAATCATCCCAAGCGTGCTCCCAACGTAGCCGGAAAATGTGAGGCCTCCAGCATCGATCGTTCTTGCCATGCCATCCAATGACCAGAAGTGCACAATTGGGTGAGGGTCATTTGCAAGCGACATGAGAATACCCAGTATCGTTTTCAAGTGAAGGTTTGCAGCCATACCCCCCACGTGAGTCTGAATGCAACCCATGGCGACTGCACATCCGGCACGAGCGTTTGGATCCCGATTAGCAACCACGGTGTCGATCAAATGCTTCAGCTGCGTGCCCGTAAAGAGATCGCCGCCAATGTTGCATAGCCGACCTATTGCTTCCGACGCAATATTTCGCACAAATGGATCGGAGTCGAGTAGAAATCCGTTGAGTAAGTCGCCAATGATCTTCAAAACGTTAGATTGCCGGAAGCTGATCTGTGCCTGCTGGTTCTCCATCTGAACAAGCTTCAATACGCCAAGCAGAGCAACGACAATGTTGACAGTAATCGCAGCTTTGCGGCCAGGGTCGCGAGCCAAGCTACCAGAGGCAAGGAAGTTTGTGATCTGTTCCAAGATACTCTCCTGGACTTTTGGTGGTTGGAATGGCAACAGCAGGATGAAGAGGTCAATCGCAGTGTTAACCACTTCAGTCGCCGGCGGAGCAGGATTAGGCAAATCGCCCAAAGGAACTGTGTATAAACAGACGGAGTCATGCTCGAGGCCTCCTGGGACGGGCTCGTTGAGCTACCGCGGGTTAGCAAATCTTACGCACCCTGGTTAATTATAAGCACTTACCATCTTATCGATCTGGGAGGCGACCGAGGTTCGGGATGTCCAATGTCTATACCCAGACGCTTCACTAGAGTCCTTCCCCAGCTTCTCCCATGCGTAACTATCAACATCGAGGCCGTGTATTAAACTACAAACACCGTAGGCATAGCCATCCGACACATCCCACAGCCCATCAAACGCGCCACTTGCATTTTGAATCTGAGTGCTCAGGCTGCTCGGTGTATATTTATCCGGATCTGCAAAGAAGCTTGCAGCTACCGTCATAAGATTGCCTTGAAGTGCTTCACCCTGTGCAACTTTAACGAGCCGGATGTAGCATTGGAAGATACGGCGGCGGATCATAAGGTCTAGATCCAGGAGATTGAGTGAGGGCGTCAGCTTTTGAGATATATCGTCTGTCTGCTTCCTTTCCGGCAAGGTATTCAGAAAGTGCGACGAGTTCTGCAACATCGCGGCTATCCGTTTTCCAACGTCTGTAGTGACCAACCTCGCGTTGAATTGCAAGAAACAAAGGATAGAGCCTAAAGCACACTCTCTGACATGAGCCAAAAAACTGAGTTCCAGAAGGCCTCTATCCTGTAGTGAGTCTTTGGCAAGCGGTTTCGGTAAAGCATTCTTCCACAGCAAGAGCAGCTGCGAGAGATGAATCTTTACGAAATTCGGTCCAAGAGACATTAGTCCACCGATCAGGATCCATGCAACCTGAATCTGTGTGCTGGAAGTCCTCAGATCTGAATCTCCGCTGCTCTTCAGAAGGGATGTCGCCAGGTTCAATATTCTGGAAGTGACGTCAATTGAACCATAAAGCGGCTGAAGCGGAGTAGTGCTTATAATAGCTGCCATGGCATTTGCAAAACTAATACTCTTTCTAAAAGATTCTCCAGTTGCTCGTTTCGAAGCCAAGAGCCCAAGTTCTCGGTTGACATTGTTCATGCAGATGGTAATGATGGGGAGAAGCTGGGAAGGAACCGTGGTAACAAATGACCGCAAACACCAGGATGTGCTAACTTGGACCGTATAGCTAGGATGTTGTAAAGTTTGTAAGAGGCCTTCACGGATGATATCCTGAAGACTTGAAACCGTCGATTCGAGAGTGCGTACTAACGACGTAAGCGCCGTGAGAGCAGCCGCCAGAGCGTATTTTGTTGGTTCCGGTCTCTCCTTGATGACTTGGGGGTAGTTCTTGAGTACCTCATTGCATAGATATCTTGTGGCTGCTAATTGACCACTTTCACCCAACAATTGCTCGCCGACAACCCTCTCAAGTAGAAATCTAACATGCCGCTTCGCAGCCAGTAATCTGAATCTGTTTAGGACCAGCCCCGCATGCGATAGTATTTCCGTAAAGAAGTGGTGAGCGATACGACCGTAGTTAGCTTCCACAATGGGAGACCCAAGTTTGATGAATATCTCCTCATATGTTAACGCTAGGGTTGTCCGAATCTTCGAGTTCGTAGAAGGTTTGACGTATATTATCGATAACTGGCGAAGCATATCCTCCAGGGTGAGTTTCAGCTTGTTCGACTTTTTTGAAAGTTGGGTAGGTGTGTCAGGACGCTCGATCTCTTCCTCATCCTGAGGCATAGTAGATTGCCTCTTCAGTTTTTTATTCGTCTTTTTAGGAGCTTTCATGGCCACAACTTCGTCGACGGTCTGAAATGCCCGAACTAGGGCTGCAGCCAAGCATGAGGCTGCCGCTTTGCGAGTGGATGCACTTGAGGACTCAGCAACTTTCAATACTGCCGTTTTGACGTGTTCAACATCACTCGATGTGTCAAAGTAACCCGTTTCTCTCGAACAATGTTCAAGGCACTATATTGAGGGATTTTAGAAATTGTAACCACTGGTGCCTTTGATTGTGGATATTTGACTGACCTTCAGGGCGCCTGAAAGTACAACGTGTGATTTTTCCGAAGATATCGCACTTCGAGCCTGTTTCCAGATATCCCGAGCGATAGTCTCGTCCAGTGAAGGACCCAGCATTTTGACAACCTTGGAAAGGGCGATGAAACATGATGCTCGTAACCCAGCATGCTAAATTCGACGTTGTGAGCTGTCATGCGCGCGCGCTTTGGAATGGGTTTGGAAGAGAGGCCAACATACAGTCTGGGCGAGTTTATACTGCTTCAGCAGAGAGCTACATGAGAGCGATGAAAGTGACAATGCCTGTCACAAGAACTCTATGTGAGATACGGGTCAAAACTTGGTTGTTTTGAAGTGGAATATCTCCACAGTCTCAGAACTTACGCTGTCACCAGCAGTCCTGAAAACTTCGCCCAAACAATGAACTGCTGCACTAAACACAGAATTTCCGTCAGCGCAGCTTTGCTAGTGATTCCACGTCATAATGACTATCCGAGAAACCTACTGTCGAGGCTTGATGTCCTTATCCCCCTTGCTACCGCCAGATAACATTGCATTCAACTCGTTTATACTCTCGAATAGCAGCTTACGGTCTCCGCGACCAAAAGTCTCAGCCAAACACACACCAGTAATATCCCGTGCAACCTTCGCCGGGGCCGGGGAAGGTAGATTCAGTATCTTAAATATTTCCTTCTTGATAAAGAATTGGTGTGACGTAGCTCCATCCTTATCGAAGGACAGGACAAGCCTCTTTAGGTCGGCCAGGTAGGATAGGAGGTATAATTCTTTCTGTTCGTTCGGGAGGGATTGGAGCTTGCTGACGTCCAGGGAGACAGTAGAGGTCTGTAGAGGTCGATACGTATCGGCATCGGCAGTGCCGTCTGTCCCGCCGTTCGTGGCCATCTTATATGTAGGTAATTCGTCTTATAGGAGACCGACTCCTCTCTCTCTTTCTCTCTCGCGTGTCTACAGATTCGTCAACGTCGCGTTATCATGGGATACAGCTGTATACGAAATCATACGTTCGATTAAGGCCCGACCGGGTTAGGTTGGGCTCGTAGGTATCGGGAGTTCGGATTGGCGACAACTTAATAGGTAATGCTAGCTGTATGGGGAGCTTGAACGGAGAGGATGCCAACGGTGCAGTTCGGTCACAGCTCCGAAAGCAGCTAATTGCTATCTCCAGCTCGAGCGGCGCTTGCGTTGTGTGGTTTGCACCCGGCCTTGGCAACTATAAAACTACTAAAAGGCTTCGGTTCCGGATCTCTGATATCTGCAGACATTTGAAATTTCATACGAAAAGGTTGTACGGAGTACCCAAAGGTCTAGGGATACAAATTCGGAATGTCGGTATATGGTTTTCGATTCTTTCGCGTCCTACGGCGGGCAGGGCCGAATTATTCTGTCGACGGACTTTTGCTAGGCGCAATTCGGAGCAGGACTAGAGAGGCGACTCGAATCTTAAATCACGATGCTACGTATACGATCAGGACTTTTTGCGTATCTCCTCAGTGTCAATCTGGTTAGTAGGAGGAATGTATACGGCTAATTCGGCCGGGAGAACCATGAAGGCTAACTAAGAACCAAATTGTGACAGGCCATAATAAATGGAGCAAAATTAGACATGACAAAGGCAAAAAGGATGCAAACAAGGCGAATTCGTTTTCGAAGCTGTCGGAGCAGATCACAGAATACACAAAACGTATTGTAACAAAGACATACAATTGGCTGTCTGGGATCGAGAGAATACTAAATGGCCTTTACACAGGCTATGGGGCGGACCCGAAGACAAATTCTCGATTGAAACTCTTGCTTGATCAAGGAAAAAAATGTGTGAGACGTCCTAGACCCTGTGCCCTAGGAATGGACTTGCAGAAAAGAAAAATATATCAAAAATCAAAAAACTTTAGAGCCTAACACTTATTACTCTCAGCCGGCATGAGCGGGACTAGTATGGATAATGCCATCAAACGTGGGCAGGGCCTATCGATATCAGGGAAACCGCTCGAGACGGTTAACATCGAAGGAATGACACAGGAAGGTGTCTCATTCATAGTGTAAGGCCCTGGGCTCCGGATATGTTTGCTATGAACCTGAGACTAATAAGCAGTCTAGTGAGTGTGTAACGGATAACAAGCTAAGGTATGCTACGAAAGCGAAAGATTGTGCTGGGTTCTCAGACCTAACATTTATGGCAGGACGCTACAAGATGTCCGATTGATTATCAACAAAGCGGGTGGGAAGCTGACGCCAGTGTCCTATCTCTTTGTAAAACATCCTTATATGCACTTGACTGGGCCTGAAGATCTGTCACCGGAAAGCCAGATGGCGGCGCTTGAAGACCCAGTGCTCACGCTCCCGATTGAGCATGCTGGCCTGATACCTGGTGAAACATCTACGTGGGAAGCCCGAGTCGAGTACTCGGAGCCGCCAATCCAGCTTGTGGAAGATATGCAAAATATACTGCCGGATGGTTGGTCGGTGACGAAAACAGGACTGAAATATTATCCTTCAGACTATGTTCAAGTTGAGGACGAAAGCGAAGCTGGGGAAGCCTTCAGAAGCTTTGTGGACAAACTAGAAGACTGTTCAGATGTTGTCGAAATTTACAGCAATCTGCGGTGGGCGAGCTATGAGCCACCGAAACATGAAATTTCGCTGATAGAATAATATGTTGCCAAAATTTGGAATTATCACTAAGTTCCTCAGCTCTTCTGGCGGGCAGCGCCGATGCAGTTGTGGCATTGAGTGACTCCATTCGTTATCGACTCACCTCCGTATATAAAAACTGTCAATACACTGACAAACCCTATTTTCCTGATGAAACGTCCACATTGGTTAAGCCTTGGCGTGCATCCCGGTAGACTTCTAGCCCCGGGGAGGACCAGGGCAGATAATATTCGATGCGCATGCAAGGAACCTGGTTCTCGAAGATCTTGGTGCCAGCCCAGAAAAGCTTTTCTCACCGAGAGCTTTTTCTACGCATCTCCACACACAGGTCCCAGTCCAATCAAAGATGCAACCTTCTTTTTGTCAGCGGCAAGTCTTCGGACGAAGAGCTTGCCATTTCGTCATAGGTTAGGCCACATGCACATGTCGAAAAAGATAGCCAGGTCAAAGAGCGCGATACGACGGCATCACTGGCGGTTGGTATCAATGCGGAGCTGAGCGAAACAGCCTCTGCTTGGTGGGCAACCACTCTAGCAAACTTAGGAGGAGCGCTTGAGCAGGAGTCTTTTTGGTGAAAAATTTTTTTTTTTGCTTGCTTGAAAAGACGGTTCCAGATGCAGCTGATAAAGTATTACGAGATAAGAAACTGGGAACGGTTTTCTCTTACAACAATGAATCAGGAAACAACTGCGGCCGATAGACCTGAGGCGGTCAGAGGGTCAGTGAGGCCATCTCCAAAGCGGCGAGGGATTTTTCGGCCACCATCAGAGCCTGCAGGCTCGAGTGGTGTCAATCGATTTGATATCACAGTAATCAAATAAAGAAGGACAGAGCAGCTCGAACGGATGCAACCAAGCTTTCCCTCGGCGGCGGCGCACTGTTGGATGTTGGATGATATGCCAGCCTGAAACCTGCTGCCCTTCCTAGGGCGGTTCTCCCTTTGTGCTGCGGAGCCAATATGTTCAATCATTTCCCAGAACCTTGAAGTGTGGTCTGGGCGAGTGGTATGAGAGAGATAAGAACAAAAATTTCAGGGCTGGGTGAGCATGAGCAGGATTCAACGGATCACATTCGTGAACGAAAGGAGCGATCCCCTCTGCTCCGTGAATGAGAGGGCTGGCTGATCGTATCAATCAACTCCACGCTCATGCTATGCACCGATCATTGGCCTTTAATATTCCGTCTCCGCAGACCGGTCATGAACCCTCTACCATGGTGAGCTGGCGAATGGCGGTATCTATGAACCGTGCGATGCAATGTATGTCTGTCTGTCAGTGTATGTATGCTGCCCAAAGCGACGGCGTCGAAGCGGTCGAATAAGGGCCTTTCATGTCTTAAAATTCTTCCCTGCATGAGCGAAGAAAGAAGAAAGTAGCCCGAGTCCCCTGTCAATTGATGTCCTTTAGCTCGCCGGCTACTGGTGGCCATAGCCTAAGGGCGAGACGGTTTGTTAGTTTGGTTCCTTTTTCTGGCCGCCCACAGCGAAAATATAATTCCGGGCAGATTCCAACCTTTCTCTTCCTTCGTTTCTCTCACCTCATCTATTTATTTATTTTTCCCATATCAGCACCAAACCGCTCGCAGACTCGCTCTGTGGCATCTCCCAAAAACCCAAAGCATTCAAAGTTCCATCGTTGTGTATTCCAGTCCGACTTGGTGATAGGTTATAGGTTCGAAGTGTTCGAGGATCCCGTTGTTGTAGTCTGGTTGTGGTTTTCTTTTCTTTGTAAGGGTCGATATTCCATGCTTCGCCGACGATAAACGACAACCGTTGAAACTGCTTGCCGACAGACCAGATTCACATCCGACTTCAACTCCAACTTCAGCTTTCAACTGCAAGTATTTCGAACAATTAAACCAGTAGTATCATCCACTACTGTCTGTCGAAAGAAAGAAAAAGAGAAAAAGAAAAAGAAGAAAAAAACTTATTCTATAGCCGCATTTACGACGGTCCGTTTGGGCTTTGTTTATCGGCTCTCGCTCAATCGTCCCCTGGACTCTCGGAATCAAGTCTCACCTGCAACCTGCCGACATCTCTTCCCTCTACGGTTCGGTCGCAGAGTATTAGGAGTGGGACGCTGCATATCCACAGTTGTAGATTCTTAAGCGGCGTTACCAGACGTCGTGGTTACCAAGTTGGCGGTTAACAGCTCTCTCAAGTTCTCTTATTCCTACCCTCTCCTTGGACCACGCCCTATGGTCTGCGGAGATATCAAGAAGCCACCATAACTTGGCCGACATTTAACAATCTCAATCGCATCTTCCTGTGCATTTCTGCCGTACCATCGGTCTCTCAATCGAAACTCTTCGCTCACGAGGTAACCGCCTCGATGGGATAAGTTGGCCCATTAGCCCCTCCGGTTCACGTTCCTGGACACGTTCTCGCTCGTCAGCCTTGAGGGACAGTCTCCCTCAGTAACAATCGTTCGAATTGACGGCTCGTGTGGGAGATGAGCAGCCTGCCCAGCTGGCTCAATTGTTGAAGGTCAACTGATAGGGCAAATTGGCGTTCAGATTGCTGGTCGTAAGTATATAAAAACTCCCCTTTCCACATTGTCTCGCCGACTTGCTGACCATGTACGTTCTTAGAACTTCCCTGCCAGATCCATCACCAATTGTTCGACTAGATATCTCAAGTCAAGTAGCCCGAGTTACTTGCCAATAGTACCGATATATAGCTTCGGGATATTTCAATCCACAATCTATAATTAAAATGGCAGAACCAACAAAAACCCCGGCTGAAGCTCATAGCTTTGAGGAGGACCTCAATGACCACCGCCATCAACCTCATTCGTTGCCCAGGCACAATACCCTCCCGGTTCCTCCAAACCGACGCCCGAGCTGCACCCCAGAGGCTGCTGAACAGGAATTCACTGCTCAATTCGAGTACCAATTGAACGAGGCCGTTCGAAGGAATTCGCAGTCTTCAGATGATGTTATCGTTGGAAATGTCGTCTTGGAAGATTCGTCCGACGACGATCATCTCTCCCCAGCCCGTTACGATTTCGAGCCATCAGCTAGTCCAACTAAGAATCGGCCACGAGGGGAGAGCATAATCCGACGCCAACAGACCAACCAACCGACATTTGCTGTCGAGGTTGAAGAGACCAGGTCTCGTTCGCCCTCTCCGCCAAATTCCATCGATGCATTCGCCACCGCCCGTCGTAAGGGCCGTTCGGGGACGATTAGCAGCCAGTACGCCCCATCTGACATGGGTTCTCTAAGAAGGTCGGCATCCCGCAGGGCCCCAAGTTTTGAAGTCCTCCATGCAACGAATTCAGGCGATGAGACCCCGGAAAAGGCTGAAGACGATGTCTGTTTTCCAATGCCTGATGGTCCGAAGCAATGGAAAATCGACTTTGATGAGATGGAGGACTTTATTACCCAACAAAGCCAGATCAGAAATCGATCATGCCAACGTCGCCGGAAGATGAGCACCGCGAGCGTCCAAAATACCTACTCAAGACAAACCATTCCGTTTAAGTTCAAGCGTACTCCGCCTCCAGATGAGTGTGCTGTGGAGGATGATGACGACGAGAGCATCAACTTTAATGAGAAGGACATGAACGGTAGTTTCGCCCCCAAGAAGCGAGGACGTGTCGTTCAACAGCCAGACAGATTCAGCTTCTTTAGCTCGGAGCTTGAGGGCACAGTACACGCGGCGAACTTTCCCTCATTGATCGGGGATGGTGAAACATTTGAAGGCCTCTTTGGGGGTGAGGACAATGTTTGGTGGTTGGATGTCGAGAATCCCACCGAAGCTGAGATGAAGATGATTTGGCGTGCGTTTTCTCTTCATCCTTTGACGTATGAAGATATCCGTGTCCAGGAAACTCGTGAAAAGGTTGAACTTTTCAGAAGCTACTACTTTGTCTCCTTCCGCTCCTTCATCATCGACGAAGAGAGCGAGGATTTCCTCGAACCAACCAATGTGTATCTCGTCGTATTCCGTGGTGGCGTCCTCAGCTTTCACTTCTCGCCCTACCCTCATGCCTCTAATGTGAGGAAGCGCATTAGACAGCTGAGAGACTACGTTGCCCTGTCCTCTGATTGGATTTGCTACGCTATGATGTGAGTTTCCGCTTTTGCAGGATTTTTTGAAATAACAAAACTAACGATCTTATCAGTGACGATATTACCGATTCCTTCGGTCCCGAAATCCACGAGATCGAGAAGGAGACAGACGCAATTGAAGATGCAGTGTTTGTAGCTCGCTCTTCCGACTTCTCCGTGATGTTGAAGCGAATTGGCGATTGCCGCAAGAAGGTCATGACCCTCATGCGCCTTCTGGGCGGGAAAGCCGACGTCATCAAGGGGTTTGCAAAGCGCTGCAATGAACAATACTCTGTTACTCCTCGCAGCGACATCGGTCTCTACCTAGGCGATATCCAGGACCACGTTATCACTATGATGAGCAATCTTAGTCATTTCGAGAAAATGCTGTCACGATCCCACAGCAACTACCTGGCACAACTTTCGGTGGACCACATGGAGAGTAACAATAGAACCAACGAGGTTCTTGGGAAGATTACCGTTATTGCGACTGTTCTCGTGCCCTTGAACCTTATATGCGGTCTATTCGGTATGAACGTGCCTGTTCCTGGCAAGGACAGCGGTAACCTTGCCTGGTTCTTCGGCATCATTGGTATTATCATTGCGTTCGTCGTGACCAGTTTGATTGCCGCCCGCAAGCTCAAGTACATCTAGATTACCGAGCATTCCCGAAGCCGATAGAAACGCCGACTGCTCTCACGGCACCTACGTTCTTTTTACATACTCTACGCGCATGCATACTTACACATACATCAACCTGTTTTCCGTCGTTCTTTGTCCGTCCTTTCCATCATCTACTCCCGCGCAATGCGCTACTCTCATTAATGACTGTTTCCGCTGCTTCTCTGCATTGTTAAAGATCCTAATGAAAGCATATCATTGAAAATCTTTCCTCCCTTTTCGATACATTCCTTCTGCTTCGCGGCATATTACGTTTTGAAAAAACAGTACACAGCTGGACCTTTATACTTCATCATCCTTTTCAGCGTTAACGAGGCGGTTCTTAATAACGTAATGATTGTTTTTTTTTTGCCCCTACATGGTTTTTTACTCAAAAATATTTTTTTTAACCCTGGTTTTGCTGTTTAGACCAGATCTGAAGGAATGATATTATGGCAGAGTCATATATTTGGTGTCTCCATACCAATGTACATAAATTTCTTGTTACCTTTCTAATATAGACAGCGTTATCAGCAGCTTGAGTAACGATTGCGTCCAGAGTGATTAATCGACTGCCGTATATACTATGCAAAACGCTCTCACATACCCACGCCTATCCTTGATCGATACGTCAAGTTACAAAGCCATAAAATGCTAACCTTATACATGGGGGAGGAAAAAATAATGAGCAGTCATCTTAAATCTACCTAACCAAGTGTTCGCTCTGCCGCCTCAATTAACCAACCCGAAGACCTCCCCTACGGACAAAAAGTTCCACCGAACACCCATAACACCCACCAACACCATCACCGCATCCGAAATCAACAGCACCAGCGCACCCAACATGAACCTCGGCGAGAATACCCTATAAAGCATCAAATGTCTCCTCAAATGCGCCGCCCACAGGACCGTACACGTCGCAATCGTCGCATGGTAAGCGACGTAGGTGGCACACACGCCCACCACTTTCCCCATCAACCCGGGCGCCTTCACAGGTTGCTTCCACAGCGCTATAGCCGGGACTGCGATCGTGGCAAGGATCTGAGGGCCCCATTCGTTCCCTAGGAATATTAGTCCAGACCACGGTTGGCGGATTGCGTCGGTGGGGATGAAGACTGATTCCCATTGGATGGAGCTTAATGTGGCTTGATGGCCTGTGGAAAAGAAGTAGGAGGATCCCAGCATGGCGAGGATCACAGGGCCGATAGGGGAGTCGGACAGACCGTTCGAGTCAACGATCTCAAGAAGGGCGAGGATTTGCCAAAGTAGAGCGGCCATGGAGGCGCCGCCGAGAGGCTTCTGGAGAAGCGCGAGACCGAGATACCAGGTTAGTGGTAAAAGGAAGAAGCGGGAGCCGTGGAGGTTGGCGTAACCAAAGATGATCATGCTTTGAGCGGCCGGGGGGTTGGTAGTAGTTGCTGCCGGTGATGGCTTTTCCGCGGTCTTCCCGTCTTCATTAGTTGATGTGTGGGCATCCTCTATTTCGATGTTGAGACAAGGTTGCGCCCAGGCGAAGAAGACATTCCCGGCTACGAAGGCAAGGGCGAGGACAACCTGTGCGACGGTATGCTTCGCACCCCTGAGCGCGGCTGTCGGAATATCAATCCATTCGCCATTGTCTGCTGAATCCAAAGTCCAGTAGACGGCATTGAGGAATAACCCGACTTGCAGAGCAAACCCAATATATAGCTGCGCCGGTCCCTCGTAGGACTTGGTTCCGGTGTAATATGACTTGACGATTGGTGGGAAGGCAAGCGCGACGATGTATAACAAGATAAGACTGAAAGGGGAGGAAACAGAGGACGTCGCGGACGCATAGTAGGTAGATTCGCAGTAAGGCATCTGCTCCTCCCGACACATCCTCGAGAAAGAGGCGATTCTGGTCAGGACCATAAATATTATGGATTGCGAGGCTCCCAATGTTCTCATCGACGGATCTTCTTGTCTAAAGGAATAACAGAATGCGACCGCACCAAAGCTCGTGAGAAAGAACGTCAGGATACGGTCTTCCCAGATGGTAAAAGAGTTTGCTGCGAACATGACACCCTGTAGCACCGTGAATAGCAGCGCCATGACACTGAATATCGAGGTTGGGAAGATATGTTGAAGTCTACGATATATGGCGGTCGTACTGGCGAAGAATGCGAGGAGTCCGCCAGCAGCTGAACCGAAGAGCGAGAGCTTCAACTGACCTATTTCAGATATGTTAGAAAAATGGAAGGCGTATCCTGCTATTCCGCCAGCAGCTGTGCCTGCGAGACATCGTCCAGCCAGCCAGCCGGTCAAATCTTTGAGGTCTCCCGATATCCCCCTTCCGAATATCAAAATCGAGACAACGCTGCTGACAAGCGTTATTATACCGAGCAACATGCTCGTAAGGTCAAAGCGAGCCCATAGATCTTTGCAAACTTTCAAATTCTCCCTCTGGTGGTGTAAGAATGTCTCGTACACTGCCCTCCAATCATCCTGTGTCGTCTGTGATAAGCCGAGCTTGAAGTTCTCCTCCGCCTTCCGCCATATACTTGTAGACTTTGTCTCAATAGTTGGATCGTCGCCTCGAGCAATAGTGTAGCTCTTTTGGTAATTCTCAATCTGTGAGCCAACTAACCTCGCAGCATTGGCAAGATTATCCCATTTGTTGCCGTATTTCCCAATGAACGCTTCGGGTATTGGACCTCCAAGATTGTTATACGGTATCGGGAGACCTAATAACAAAGCCAATGTGGGTACCAAATCTATCTGTGCCACACTTCTCTCCTCGGCATCTTTCGGTGGAACCTCGAATCCGGGAATCCTCCCAAAAATCCCCTTCCTGGAGTACATCCACAGAGCCGCTTCCAACTCCAGTTGGGATTCCCCACCATGATCACCCTTTGGATCCATTCCATGGTCTCCCATAACAACAACCAGGGTATCATCGTCGACAGCTTTAATAAGATCTTGAATAAAAACATCCATCTGCTTCTGCTTTGCAGCCATAGCCGGGTGGTCCGGACCATAGATATGCCCTGCATGATCAACGCCCAGGAAATGCCCGATCATAACATCCCAGGACGAAGAGTTGTCCGGATGCAGAAGTGGAAACATGTGCGTCAGAACACCTTCGTCGACGGTATGGAGGTCCCAAACATTCAGCGACTCGTATGGATGTTCGATGTCGAAATACCCGGGAAACAAAGCAGTCCATGTGTCGTCGCCCATAAATGCAACTTTCTTCCCAGTACGGTTGAGCTGGTCAATCAAGTTGTCCTCATCGATGGCTGTTCCCGCAAAGTTCGACCCGGCATCCATAAAGGTTGGCAGCGTCCCGGTCGTTAAACCCTTCAACCTCTGGAGCGTGGTTGTTGGTGGATCCGCGATGAAGGGTAAAAGAAAGGCATTTTCCGGATTCTTTATTGTGATCTCGTATGGTGTTTTGAAATTGTTGTGATAATGCTCCGTCGACGGTACACCATTAGCATCCACCTGTGGCACTGTAAAGTCGTACCTCAAGGCGTCGATGAGGATAATGACTGCTTTATCAAATGTCTTCGGATGCCAGCACCCGGTCCCTACTTCTCCGAGATATGCCTCCACCCCCAATGGCGAGACGTTACACTCGGACTTCTCTTCCAAGACTTTTCGAGTTAAAAGAAACCCAGTTGTGAATAGATATACCCCCACGGACTGGGTATATGCTACCCACAAGAAGAATAGCACTACTAGGCCATGAGAAATCTTAAACTCTCGCCTTTTCTGATCCATCAATGCTTTTGACTTTTGCGAGGCGAACATCCGATCCTCTTCCTCTTCCTTTGCCGCAGCGGTGGCCTTCGCTAGGGTCTCTAGTTCTCCAGGCCCATTCTTCGACCACTTCGAGGCCGTCCGCCGGGGTACCTGGGCGAATATATCATCTATATCGTCCATTGTATCGTATCAGAGCAGATTCGCTCTCCCCTCTTTTGCAATTGTTGTTCCAAAAACCCGTTCGAAACCGAATTCCGTGGACTTATTGCTACTGTGGTCTTTCACGGTTCTTGTTGTCCATATGGATACGCTTCCCTCGGCGACTAAAGCTATCAAAGCCTCCACAGAATTGGTTACCCATTATCCATTTCGAAACGCGGGCGCAGAAGTATACGTACGGGTTGTTCGAGTGTATTGTCACTCAAGTCGCGTCTTCGGAGGGTAACGGCTATCTTCATATTTCGAGGCCAAAGATTGGTTGAGGGAAAGGTTCTCAATTCGTGTTTGGGATCTTCTGGTGGTACGGACAGGGATGTCAAGGGCAATAAAATGTAACAAGCAACACTAGAACCCGGTAACACTCCCCGGTCGGAGGCACGCCAGGATAATATGGTTCCAGAGTTCCCCTAAACCTGATATCTACGTGCACTGGATAAGGTAAAGCTACTACACTAGCATATGGGAGTCATGTAATCAGGGAAACAATCATAGATACACATATTTTCCGCCTTTGCGTATTCTGCCGTTTCATCCTTGATATTCCCCTCCAAGATGGGACACCTCTCCATCCTCTCGATCAACTCTCCGTAGACATTCACAAACTCAAGAAGACGGTCCCTTCTATTCTCCTCAACATTGAAGCCCATGAGTAGTGATGGAGAATGCCCTGTTTCGGTACCGATTTCTTGCATCCCCAATGCAGCTTTTAAGAACGGGTCGATCTTAAATTGTGTCGACCAATAGTACAGCCTATCTTCATTGTGGAGAAGCTCTATGAACTTCTTGATGGTTAGGTACTTATCATAAGTGAGGCCCTGTAGAAAAGCCAACTCGTCGACTCTGGCCTCAAAAAAGGCGTTGTCGAGCGGGACACGATATTTATAGAGCAAGATAGCCTCCCCGCCGAGAGTGGACATTCGGGCCCTCTCAAGTTTTGTTTCGTGGGTTGCCAGTCTGTGGACAAAAACCGAACATCGGAGTTTCACGGCGAAGAACTTGTAGGTTGCAATTCTGGCCCTTCTCAGGCGTGAGGTGACCATTTCAGGCTGCCGGAGAGTCCTTTGCTTGCAGGAATGGTACTTTGATATGATCACGAGGCACCCGGAGAGTGGATATATAATTGTGCCGTGATCGTAGATTTCTACCGGGCTCCACGATCCTCTAGGGTTCTACTGGAGAGTATGCGTAGATTGGTATTACCCTGAAGGATGGTTGGAATGCAGTCTACACGTCGGCAGCGAAAAAACTACGTGCATTTACTACTCAGTACACCGTGAGTTAATATCACCTATTATCTAATTTAAAGAGCCTCTTGAGACGATCGATCTAGATTACAAACGCATTTCATATAATTTACGCTGATCGTTGGTAACTCAATTAATTTGCACAGACATCATGTGCGGAGCAATGTATTTATTCCACGCGAGAGTTGGGATTTTGAGTATGTCCCAAACGTGGTACCGATGAGCTATTAATAAAGGCACACGCGCACAGAGAATTACGAGGCCACACATAGGCGGGCTAGATCTCAGTTAATTACGGATAAACGTAATACCCGGGCAGACACGAGAAGGATGTACACGTTGGAATTATACACATCATCATTAACTTTTGCTTCGTTCGTCTGGCTGTTGATTAGCACTGTAGTATATATTACATTACAAGGAAAGAAGAAGCAGATATTAAAAGAATTTAAAAGAAATAAAACCCCACGGAGATCGAACAAAGGAAATAGTAGTGAGAAAGGAAAATAAGGAAATATTTAAAGGAAAAGAAAAGGGAAAAGAAGGAAAAGGTATCTATCAATAAAGATTTTTAGGCTTGCGAGATCTATATTGAGCAAGCGAATTTCAAGGTATAGCTGGAAGATCAAGGCGTCTTCTGCTAGCAACATGACATTTGTCTGAAAATATTTTGGGTATCAGAAGAGTTCTCAGAAGCATTGGTCTAATTCAACGCCGACATAAGATTTTGTGATGGTTTGGTACACCTCGACGGTGCCATGTGGTTTTCAAAAAAAGAGGTAAAATAGAATAAGATTGAGAGGATTGGTAATATACCTGTCCGACCCAGGATCTCAAGAAGGCCGACACAATAACTCGAGGGTCTGCAAGAGATAAGTGGGTGAGAACGGTCAGGCGTGTTTTCCAGCTATAGGGCTAGGATAACATGAACGCAAAGGTTAAAAGAGGTATAAAAAGAAGACCGGCAACATGCTGAACAACAAAAATCGATCCAAGCATCTTAAGCCCATTCCTTCTCCTTCAAACCGCCAACTTTGTTGAGATCTACGGAGGAGAAACCACCCTTTTGGTAAGGGGGAAGATTATCAGGCTCGATGTCACGGACGAAAGCAGCGCCTGCTTCACCGACTTGGACAACGACAACACGGCCGGACTTCCTCTTTCCATCGGCGCTCTCCTCTTCTGGGAATGTGATCCTGATTTCGGGAACTGGGGATGTCGGGGTTCCCGGTCGGTCAGACTTTTCGTTACCGAACCACGAAGTGCGCTTGCTAGATGAGTAAGAAATAGGGGTGACCGTCAAGTTCCTGGTATGTGTCGGCAGAGTCGGGTTCCTCTGGCTCTTAACGCGTCGGATGACTACCAAGATTCCTCCAAGAAGCAAACCCAAGCCGGCGAGGACGACAAGGGCTGTAAGCAACTGAACAATTGTCGAGTTGGAAGAGGTGTCATCTTCGCTGCGGCGCAAGATGGTGTTTACGAAAGACGTCGACATTGTGTTTAGAATAGGTGATAATAACTGTTGTACAAACTTAAGAGTATGTTGTTACAGATAAAGGGGGCTGATTAAATTGTTGGATCGTTAATTGATATTTGTCGATTATCGTGAGATTAAGATCGAGGCGATATTCTACAAAACGCGAACGATGGCGACCGAACAGATACGTGAAAGTACTAGACCAGATGCATGTTAATATATCGGTAGGTCAAAAGAGCATCGCAGTTCGGACTGGAACACCCAAAAGCGCAATGCATATGTGATGTTCCGTCAAAACTGGACGATGTATTGATATGTATCAATATCGATGTCGACACTTACTTGAACGGCAGGAGCGAAAGACAACGAAGGTAATAGCGAAATTACTTCGTAATTCAACCACGATTTATTAGAATTAAATCGATGAAAGTTTCGACGCAGCGGATGAACCGGCGGAAAGAACGGGTGGATATTGGGCAAAAAGTATTAAGGTGAAAAACGACTGTTTAAAATGAATGGCTAGCAAACAGAGGTACAGCTGAAAGAGTGAAGCTGTAAACCGTTCGCTGAATAATTGTGATAAACGATAGAAAATGATACCAAGAAACCGCTAACTGTCTATGTAGACCGTCGACGAGGCTGGAGAGGGAAGAAAAGAGAGAAGGAAAGGGAGAGCAGGCCGGATATTAAAGAAGGAAAAGGGAGAAAAACAAGGCCTTGCAGGGTTCTTGCACCAGGAACGAATGAGATTGAGGAAACGTCAACGATAGGGGCCGCAACCGATGCTGAATGAACGAGCCTGGGTAAATTACGAAGCGGACAGGGAGGGAACGGTTGGACGTAATATGGTGAAATGAGCTTGCAATAAAAACTTACCGACCCAACGATGCGCTCTCCTCCTTTTTGGGTGCATTCCCCAAGGAAATCTTACTCGCCGGTTGTCAGGAAAGGACGCTAAAAATTCTTGACTTCATGCAAGGAACATGGTTGTCCGAACGTGTGCCAGGGTCACACTTTCCTCCAACGCACATTCGCGGGCAGGACATCTTACCGATCTTGGGAACTCCACAGTGGGCTTCGACAAGGGTACGAGGTCAGGAGCCAATCAGACGACACAGATGCCTTCCACCGCTGACTAGGAATGGGCGCCGTTCGTGCTTTTTGGCGAAGGTGCTGGATGGCTTCTGATGTTCGGGGCTATCGAGCTCTGGCAATAACGACCTTCAGCTGTGCATGTGTCGATGCTGGCCTAAAGAGAGTATCGTGCGATGTCGATTTTCGGCTGTGCCGCCTTGACATTTACGGAATGTATGCAGGATGTCTTCTCCTTGAAGCCTGTTTCACTGCTTGACCTACCCTAGTGAAAGATGTCGGCAGTGTTGGGAGAAGTCGTCGAAGAAATCGCCATCATTGAACGGAAATCGAGGCTCTTTGAGATGTTGAAGATCGAAAAGAGGAAAGGGAGTGCGCTGCAGTCGAATTTAAACTGCCATGGACCTCCGCAAGAAACGTAAATTAATAAGTTCTTAAGCACTTAGTTGTATATTCTCTATGCATCCGCCGTAATTAGAATACAGGTTTCTCCCAAAATACATTAATAGGGAACCTTTGAAGTTGCATGCAAATCTTATGATCGAGAGTGCAGAGAGCGCCTGCTACGGCACCCTCGATGGCATCTGTGATCTAATCGGGGGGCGATGTGACGCTCGCATTAATCCTTAGTTGATATATCGATACTCATTCGTCTTCATTTTTGCTGATAGTGGTTGTAGAATCCGTTGACGCTGTATCTAAATATAGTAACGTCGAGCCGAGTTGCCCCTAAAATGCCCTAAAAGTGTGGAAATGGGACGCCAGGATGGCTTAAAGCCCGTACTCCAGGCCATTAAAAGCCAGAATATCGATAATCGAAAGAAATTAAACATATCCAACCAAAGAAATCCGGATCGGTCCATCTTGCCCTCTTTCAATTGTTATTTTACGATAAGCTTATAAGATAGAACCCCAGCACGTACTGCCAATGCCGTTGAGGAAGCCATGTACCTCACTTTGTTTTAAGATTCCCCAGACCTCCAAATTAGTATGCGTCCTGGTTCACTGATCACATCAATCCAGGATGTTTCGGCCCTTTGGAAGCGTGTTCTGGTTGGCGATCGGAAGCTACGCTTTATTCTTCTTTTTGCCTTTCTGTCTGGATGAGTTTCTTTCTCTGATCTTTAGTTATATGAAAACCATCTATCTAGATAAGGCGAAATCGAGAGTAGGTTACCATCCAAGGCCTGATGTCAAGTCCTATACTTCCACTTCTCCCATTATGGGAATATCGAGAGAATCGAGAGCGCTAGGAAACTACAGTTTTATATTGTTAGGGCCTTATTGGTGGTTTGAGTTTGTGCAGTATTAAACAGCTTTGTGATACAAATATATAAAGATCTCCTCGGAAAAAGCCAGTTGCTCGTTTTTATTATCGAAGTATGGCTTCTCCGGCACTTAGGAGTCTAAAGCGTGTACTCAATTAGTAAGTTGTGCTTGCTGCTCCCATTCTTCCGCTGAAAATGCCTTGAAAAGCTCATATGCTGATGATGCAGAGATCTCGGTCCCATCATAGCATGCGATAGCTCGCCAATTTGGTGTTTTGGCTGATACCGGAACATTTTTTACCCTCGCAAATGGTAGCTCGGTCAAGCAAATCCAATCGAGAGCATACCGACTAGACATAGGTATATCCAAGTCAGATTTCTGGAGCGGCAGATCTATTTTTACGTTTCAAGGCTCTGACTACTCACCCTTCCCAGATATCCTCCACCCAATCTTCATCTGTATTCTCCCAGTCTACCCTACTCACCATTCTAGCAACGCCATAGAATCTTTGCGATCCTACAAGTGAAAATATGAGTACCACGTTTCCTGCCGATTGTAAGTACCCCTTTTCAACTATTTTATTCTTACGAGGACCAGATGTCCAGGTACTTAGAGCGATGCTAGTTTCGCTATCTAATACGCTATTCGACCTCATGACGTAGTACTTAGCCTGTAAAATAATGGTTACATATTAGGGACCAGCCTACTAAGACTTTTTTTCATGGGATTCGGCACCGAAGATCTTACTTTTTCCAGCTGTATTCCTCGAAAGGCAGGAAGGAGAACACTCGTATCAAATGAGCTGCCGGCATAGGCGGTGAGAGAAGACTGGGTCCCGATATCTGTTGGTGCCGGCGACAGCATCTCAGTCGTGGCCAGCGACATTGGTGAGGCAGCCCGAATAATGGTGTTTTGCTCGGATCCTGGATCTGTCGACTCCATAGGGACCCTATTCTCGAAAAATAATTTGATTAGCCAACATATACCGTTATATAATTGCTCATAGGTTAAAGCTAGTTCACTTAATGGTCATATATAATCATTTCTACAGACCTGATTTGCTCGGGGATGCTCGGGGCTGAAAACGCCCCGGATGGTGAAGATTCCATTGTTATATCTACTTCGTCTCGAAGGACTTGGTTTCTAAGGGCAGCATTAATTTAAGTACCGTAGCCGTCAAACACTGGAGTCGGCCGAACAGTGTAGAGACTGGCTTACGAATTTTCCGAGTATCCTAATTCCTTTATCCATTGATGGGATAGAATAGCAGCTGCCTTTGGGCGATGAGCAGGGTCTGGGATTAACAGACCCTGGATAAAATTTCGACAGGAGGTCGAAAGATTTATACGTGGAACACTACTATCAAGATCGAGCAGCACATCTCCATTGACATACCTCAAAAGGTCACCCATATAGCGGAACAATCTACGACGCAGTAATAGTTCTACAGTGATGACTCCGACGGCCCAGATGTCGATAGCGACGGAAAATTCGGTAACAGGGACAATACGTAGAACTTCAGGAGCTACATACCCAGGCGTACCAATCTCGGTGATCTGAGTATCATCCTCTACGCCTTCTTTGCATATTCCAAAGTCCGCGAGTTTTACAATCCATTTTGGAGACCGAGTTACGACGAGTATATTCTGCATAAGCACACGATGATCAGATATTGCCATTCAAAAAGACTACTCGTGCTCATGAGTTTAGAACTGATATCTTCAGACTTACACTCGGTTTTAGATCGCGATGTGCGAATCCGCTCTCGTGCATGATGCGAATACCCTCCGATATTTGTCGTATAATCTGACTTGTCTCCATTTCTGAGAGAGGTGGCCCCGATCCCATAACCTTTCCCAAATCCCCGAGAGGGAAAAATTCCATGGCGATAAAAATTTCATGGTCGTTTTCGAACCAACCGTAGGTGTTTACGAAGTATGGAGCATACTATAGCCAGTTGTAAGCACCTCTGCATAGTTAAATGATAAAGAGTAACTAATAAAAAGCTGTGTACTCTGGGTTCTGAGAATTGGGCTATCGCTGAAAGCTCTTTCCTATAGTCCCACCCTCTGCCTATGCCGTAGGATTTCTTGACAACTTTCACTGCCCTATATTGTGGAGCTGTCCAGTCACGATGGCGGTTTTGCCGTAATTCCTCAAATCGAACAGAGCTAGATGCGCCCGCACCTATAGTGGGTCCGATCTCCCATATCTCTTCCAATGCAGTAGCTTCAGGTCCCAGGTGGGTAGATGATGCTTTTTTCCTATGTTTTATGAATCCCACCAAAAATTCGGTTTCTAACTTGAGTTTCAGAACCGATTCCGGAATTCTAGTTTCAACAGTGCGAGGTTTGCTCATTTGAAGGAATTCCATTTCAGGCTGAATCCGCTGAGAGAGCCGGGACTTTATAATGAGGGTGTTTCGTCGAAAATGCGTTGAGATGCAGTTGTTGGTTATTTCGATTGCCAGTATCTACACATTCGACATCCGTGCAGCTATATAATTATGGGATAGGTGATTTTGAATGGGAACAATTCGGCAATGGGTCAGTTAATGCCACAGGGAGCGATAGGCGGCGGTCCAATGCTATATACAGGGCATCCATCTGGAAAAGTTTACAGCCTTGCGCGCATTGTCGTTCCGGCAGAAATCACATCAGTCTGAAGCCAAGAAGCCCACTGCCAAGGAGAACCCACTGCGAAGTAATGCAGAGCCCAGAGTCATCAGGCCTGCGGGCGGGGTTGCGGACTAACTGGCTGGCCGGCCGGCCTGCATTGCGATGATACAGCTGCTCGGGTTCGCATTGCAGTTGTTTGCGGCCTGGCGACTCAGATTCATGAGACTTAAGCGCCTGGCCTAAATTACCCTATTTCTCGGTATCAGTCAGCTCGAGGGGCAAAAATATCTCTTCTAGGAGATTTCCGGATCCAGGAAGGGAGTGCCCAAGGTTTCTTCATTGAAGTTCAAAGGCCCGATACTGAGTCATGGCAGAGCTGGGGCTAGGAATTGTCGGGCTTGCTGGTGCTGTGGACACCAGTATCAAGTAAGCAAGTTACCAGTCTGTAATACGACGGCTGCAATGCAGGATGCCTGAAAACTGACATTGCTGTATACTGCTTTAGACTCGCAAAACATATGATCGGGATATTTCGGACATACCGAGACTCTGCCCAAATCCTCGAAGAGAAGATTGTTTTTATCGAGGCTATCTGGGTAAAGGTTGAAAGACAGCTAAACTTCCTCCGCAATATTTCCGATTCTCTCGATCCCGAATTTGCGGAAAGCCAACTCAAACTTGTGGGAATACTTCGTACCAAATTATACCAACTCGCATCTCACCTCGAGAACTATACCATCAGTTCTGAGACGGAGAGCTCGTTCTTAAAACGGAAATATAAAAAGATCAGGTTTTCACTTGGAAGCAGTCTCGATAGGCTTATTGATGAGCTACGGATGTGGAGTGATCTGTTTGATCCGAGCTGGTACAATATCAGCCGTATTAGTAACAATGCGATAGATTATGCTCTTTTCAAAACACAGGGCCAGGCGCCGTATCTAGATCAAAGCGCGGACCATATTAGAAGACTACAAACACTTCGTGCAGCGATAAACCCAGGGACAACGTTGATGGATGCTGGCTACAGAGTCCCACCACTAAGTTATAAAGAAGACTCACTTGGAGCACATACAAACGAAATAATCCTATATTCCGCAGCGACGGTCATAAGACGGACAGATTTTCGCACTCAGAGCGTATTAGTTAGAGAGCGTATCCCTTGTCCTCCTGAGAGTGCTTCTCAAGTTAAATCTGACATTGAAAGCCTAGCTCGAAGACTGCAACAAGTCGATCCTGACACATTTGGTCTTCTTCAGTGCTATGGCCTGATCAAGCATCGAGACCCGAATACGAAGGCTCTCCAAGCGATTGATGTCATATACCGAAGTCCGGGCACCACAGAATCACCGACTAGCCTCCGCCAACATCTTCTCCAGCAGCGGTCTATCAGCATCACGGCCATCGTGCACCTCGCCAGGGAGCTTGTCAAATCTGTTAGTTACATTCACGCCTGTAACTTTGTACACAAGAACATAAGGCCAGAGAACATCTTGATATTCTCAAACAATCAATCTTCACTAGGGAAGGGCTTTCTCCTAGGTTTTGATCAGTTCCGAAATGCCAACTTTCAGACAAGCTACTTTGGCGATTTTGCCTGGCATCGAAATCTCTACCGACACCCTCAGCGACAAGGACGCTTTGTTCAAGATCGATACGTAATGCAGCACGATATCTATAGCATCGGAGTCTGTCTTCTTGAAATTGGGTTATGGCAGTCGTTCGTTTGCTATCCAGACTTCAATGGAGACAGCATACCAACACCGGGGGAGATAATTCGAGCAATTGGCCTGCAACTTACCAATAACGCCTTCGAAACGAGAGATTTAGATACTTTTATGCAGATAAAAGATTGCATAGTCGCTTTAGCCAGGAGCAACCTGCCACCTCGGATGGGAGATCGGTATACCGATATCGTTTTGGCATGTTTAACATGTTTAGACCCAGGCAACGAAACCTTTGTAGATGGACGAGAGCTTGAAGACGAAGACGGCATCATTATCGGCGTTCGATATATTGAGAATATACTGTTGAAAATTAACGGCATATCAGTTTGAAATGACTGAAGATAAAATATCACCCACTCATGATTCCATTTCGCTTGACTCTCGTGCTTTTAGCTGCTAAAATTGTAGATAATACTAGCTCGTATCAACCCCCTTGTTCTGTGTTATCCCCTGTATTCCAAGGCTTCTCTTTTTACCATCTTCGCCAGGTCATTAAACCTTGTTCATTGTTCCAGAGCGGGGAGCTTGCTTAGAGCTTGATTCTAGATGGCACTGGTCTCGTTGTAAGATGGCACCTATTCGAATATATTCTAGGCCGCCATTTTGTGTTGCGCCTGTGGTTCTTTCAATCACTGTAGCGGCTCCGATTGTAGCATGACCAACCAACTCCATCTCTATCTTAAGTTTGCTATATTATTACAACTTCATTATAAGCCTCGAATCATTAATAATACTGATTTTAAAATTGTACTTGGGTGGCGTCATGGCACCCTCCCGTACTATCAGCTAGTGAGAAGATACCGATTGAACTCATTCGTGATATACCAAGACGAAATCGCGTGGAAAGATCTATTACAAGAGGCCTAGCCCTTGCCTCGATATCGATAGCTACTTAATTTTACAATAGCAAGTACTTAAGTGCGGCGTTCCCGTACACCTTTCGATATATGTATTAGATAATCAATTCGCGGATGTCGCTTCGCAGAATCAGGCGCAAACCGGAGCCTACCGGCACCGAGACGTCTCGGCGAGTAGCTTTATATATTTATATATAACTATAACTATTTAATAACTATATATATATTAAAATTACTAGAGGAGTTTCATAGCATTGCGCAAACATGGACTAAAAAGGCGGAATGGCTCAGTCATAGAAACGTCGAAACGATTGTTAGAAAGTGGTACCTGTCTCCAGACTATTAATCAGTAATCTGGGAATATCATTCTATTCAAGTCCAAGCGAACGATGAGACGGTGTGGCTGTGTGTGGCGGATTTTTTTTTGGTTTTTGGCTGGTGAGACCTTCGATGCTTCATATCATGCAGTACGACGACAGCTCCGTCAACAAAGCTTCAACATCTCGAGACATCTGAGCCACGGTCGAATCCTACCACATTGTCATCAGGATCCAATACCGAAAGGTCTGCATGGATATTCATCAGGGCTCTCAACCCAGATGCACGGTAATGAAAGAGATATGTCTCCTATTATGGATTCGAATCGGCCTTATTGAAACGACCACCTGGCGACTAACCTGGAGGAGATATCATGCAAGACGAAGAACTTGAAATTGGACAGCACATCACTGACTTCACCAGAAGAACCAAAAGGCCCTTGTCTTGTGCTACCAAGGGTATTGTTTTTGTCCTCTGCAGGTAAGCTCCACAGTCTTCCTGTACCTGTACCTGCCCTTCGCCTAAATGTCAGTTGAAACAGGATCATATGGGGATGGCTTTTTTTTTCCCCAATCCACAAGGTCCTCGAGCTCTGCAAGCCAACTGCAGCCGCACGCTCGCGTTCGTGCATACAGACAGACGCTTCCTATTGTTTGTTTTTGACCGAAAAGTATTTCCCTATGCATACATATGCGGCAAACGAAGGTTTGCGGATACGGCAAAGAATCCAGGCTGGCCGATCGAGATTCTCTTCGGTCTAAGGCCAGTCGAAGACGGATATCTTGGGACCACTCACCCCCTCTCGCTAACACCAACAAGCATACTCCGAAGCGGGTAACCTTTTAGCTTAGCTGCACTCTGCATGGACCGCCCACACCAACAGTTTCAGATATTTTGACTCAAAACATTCAAACCTCCGCTTTGTTCGAACAACAGAAATTTATTCCGGGGGAAGTTGAGATGTGTCTCGGCATCGCGAGCGGAGCCTCGAGGGCAATTCGCGGCTGGGCTGTGACACTGGGTCGACACTGGGTTGCGTGACCGTTTTCTTCTGCAAATATCGACACGAGTGCCCAGTGTCATCAACGGGGTCTGAGCAGATACCTAGATGGTAAATTGGAACTGCACACTAACAGGGTCCCAAGGGGCTACAAGGGTGCTGCACTCAGGCTATCCAGCGAGAGTTTGGCATCTATGTAGCAGTAATAGTTTATCATGATATCAGGGCACGGCACCCTATCAGGACTTCTACCGGTCCATTGCTAACCTCATCTTCGGTAGAAACTTCAGGGTACGGGAGGCGTCGACTACTGATAAAACTTGATCCACGGAGCACAGCAGGTGCCCTTGTGATAGCAGATTTTGCCGGCAGTCGTGAACCGACCAGTGGGCTCGAGCTCGAGAACCCCGAGCCAACATCGGTATCACACTCAGCATCACGCAATTGCAATTGCAAATCGACGGTTTAATTTTGGTCTTGTGCCTCGTGCAAGCTGAGCAAGGTAGCCTAAGCTGGGAGGAGCAGGCCAGTTGGCATCAATCGATATCCGAACCCAGCGCCAGAGTCCATGGACAATAACAGTAACAATTAAATTAGGCCACGCTGCGAAGAACCCGAGATCGTATCTGACAATTAATGTCCCTCTTGTGAACGTAAAATGTAGTAAAATATAGCTGGCCATTCCGCCTGTGCATGTTTCAAGCATAGATTGCCCGGGGTGCCCTCATGCTCACCGCTTTCGACCTTTGATGCAACAGCGCATGTTCATTCAGGCAGCCTGGCCACATACCTGCCTGCTTGCGCCGCCCCCTCCTAGAAAACATCTGTGCTCTGGGTAATAAGTAATAATAATAATAATAATTCATTCCACGGCAGTCCAGAGTATCTCCGTTTTCTTTCATCTCTCTGTCAACATCATCTCGCCATCTACTTCCTTCAACTTGTACATATTTTCTAGTTACTTTTTTTTTTTGTTTTGTGGATTTCGAAGATTTCCCCCGCGGACACAACCATCTCCCAACCCCTGGCCGTAACGTTGGCTTGGTCTCCCTCTTGGACATTCGGTTCAGCCAGACTAGAAAGCTTGAGCTTTGAGAGCCTCCCCAAGAAATTCTCGCACGGTACAAACGTAGTAGGATCCAGGCGGCCAGCAGAAGGAGTAGTTGTAATACTTGGTCGACACCGGTGGTAGCTGTTCTTGAATCGCCCGTGGCCTCGTCAGCAACTTCCAGTCTCTTGAGAAACCTCGAATCTTTGCATTCCCAACCAAGGAACTGCCGTCTAAAACCGTCATCTCCGAAGACAACCGCATATCGTCCGAAGTTCAAATAAGTTTTCCGGTAAGTGAAGGAGGACGCGCAACAGCCCTGTTTGCTTCCCCATCAACTATGTGTTTTTCCATGCTGCAGAACGGAAGTTGTTTGAGGTTGTAGTAGCCTGTTTTTTTTGCTAGCCACCAAGAGTCGAGATCCCAATATCCCTGGCGCTCGATTTCGAGCCGATGCTTGTCAGCTTTCGTTCCCGCTTTTCAAGGCTCGAAGTCGTTCGTGTTTGTGAAGGACCTCTGACGCCAGTCCCCCCGCCATCATCTCTCACGACGGTTGAGCGTTTCTCTTTGATTTCATGCAAGAGTGGACTCACCAGCCCCGATATCCAGCTTTCTTTTCTTTTTCACCTCTGTCTGGCTGCGGCACTCCGCGATATTCTGAATGCAGACTCGACCGGGATAGTTATCTTGTGCATACATACCTACATCTCCCTAGCTCACCTCGCTCACCTCGCTCTCGTTATTCCCTCTTCTCCTAGTTCGTGTTACCCATCTTGTGGTTTGAGGTTGCGCCGCTGCCGTCACTTCCCGTGAACTCAATCAAACCCAGGAGCCTCTGGCTTGGTTTTCTTTTCTTCTTCTCCCTCTTTCCGTCCTGCTTTCTCTTTTGGACAATATTTTATGGAATGTGCAGCAGCAGCAGCAGCAGTAGTGGTAGCTAACGGTAGCCGGATCAAGTGACAGGGTAGCTGCGAAGGATCAGATTCGATTGATATCCAGTCAGATCGATAGATTTGATATCGTTCACGCGAGGCCGATAGCTTTGACGGCCAACTGCCCTTTTGAACCTTTCGAAGACTCATAAGCGAGCTACACCCCTACACTTCCACCTCCACCCCCAACATCCTCCTTCAACTACTCGACCATACATCCCTCCATTGGCACGCACCTCTCTCGACGATATCAACATCAACATCAAAATAATCAACTTCGTCTTCATCTTCATCTTCATCGTCATCCTTTCCGCTCCGTAAGCTCGCCTTTAGGCCTCACTTGAAGTCGATACATACATATATTCTGACATCTCACCCGTCGACTAGCATACGATTCAGCTGTCATCTTCGAAACAAACACATCGTCCCCCATATTCTTCCCAGAAGCGGCCCTGAAAGCAGTGGCAGGATCACGAATCGAGTCGCCAATCTCCGCTCACAACGTCATTTAGACACCAAATCCGCATTTAAAATCTCCTCCTTTCGTTTTTGCCGTTTGCGCAATCGACGGACTCGTAACGCCTTTGACGGCTACACAAACACGGACGTTACCGAAAACGATCTGAACTGCGATTCCCGACACTTCTGTGACACGTACGAGATTGTCAGAGGACGCTGGCCATCGACGGGAAGGGACATTAGTAGTAACAAGACTTCTGTTTTGCAGATTCGGCCTCCAGGTTCTGGAACATCCTCTCTCGCGAACCTTCCGTCCAGCCCTTTAGGTCGACACTTTTTTGTTTGCCGTCCGGAGAACCCTGGTCAGCAGGAATTAGGCCCGTCGACACTTGTTTTATCTATCCAAGGGCCCGTCTCTTCTGCAAATAAGCCTAGCAAATCTCCTTTTTTCTCCCATCATACATTAAAATAGACACTTACGCAGCGAGGGAGCTGAGATTCGTTTTCGAGCATCTCGTCGAAAGAACTGAAGCTGGTCATTTCTCAGCATAGCATCTAAACGGCACGCGACCCAGCTAGAACTGTTCGGGACCGGTTAGCACTGTTTCAGATTCTGGGGTGGAGACCCCGATAACAATAATCGCTGGGCCGGTTTTTTTTGTCAACATAATTCACTCCGTCGTTTGGCCTCAGCTCAGCTCAGCTCAGCTCAGCCGACGGTTTGTTGGTACGCGATCGCCCTCTTTTTTGCTTTTATTTTCGTCTTCCTGCCGGACTTCGACAAACCACTTCCTCATCAAAGCATCTTTTTCGTACTAACGGCGCCGTCTTCATCCCTCTAGTTGCCGCATTACCTCTACGCTGCCCAATCTGGGCTTGATACGAACGCTTGCTCTTGCAGCAAATTAACCACCTTTTCAACCGCTTGAAAACGCCATCTTCCTGTCAATTTCCTTTTCTCTCGCAAACGGTACATAACGAACGAACGAACGAACGAAGCCCGAGCCCGAAATCCCCAATGGCCACTTCGACTGGAGCCTCTGTAGGTGCACCAGGATTCTCCAGACCGCAGGCAGGGTCACTAATTGGACGGGAACTGCAGAACCGGAACGGTCGGTTGGGAGATACAAAGAATACAATGAATCCTGTGAATGGAGATGATCTATCAGCACCTCCGAATTCCTCACTCAGCCAGAGCCTTGGTAACGGATCAAGCTGGGATATCTGGGGGAAACGAAGCCTTGTTCCACAAAAGCCTCAAGGTATATATCAGCTCAAATATTGCAGCGGGCGGTAGAATCATGCTAACTTGCCGAAAAGACGATCACGTTGAAGGAAAAACCGGATCATCAGCACTAGGTGGGGAATACGATACCTGGCCGGTACCAAAGCCGAACTGGGTTGGAGGAACATCTCCTGGAACGAAAACCATCAACCACCACGCCTCTAGATCTCCTGGCAGATTCCACGACGGAGCTAATGGCCATCCAGAAAACCGCAGCCGTCAGGGCAGCCCTTCGCCATTCTTCAGTACATCTTTCACTGGAACCTCATCGTCCCTTCTAGACAACGCCCGAGTCTCAGAGTCACTGGAGAGCAACGACAGCAGTGGACGGGGAAGGTCTACCGATGGAAGAAAGGCATTCGGCAAACACCAACGTTTCAAATCTGTTGGACAGTCTGTTTTCGACGACGATAGACGCATTCACTCGATGCTGAGCGGATTAGAACCCGATACACAACGTGGTCGCGTCATGTCGACCTCACACGCGCTGGATATGATGGGCAGTTTGGCTGGTCTTGGTAGCAACGTCGATAGAAGCGAAAGCTTGCCCCCTCGTCAGCGAAACCACTCGATTTCCCCATACGAAACGACCGAAAAGGATGCATTTGGCAACTATAGCATGATGCCGAACCCTGTAGGCCACCAGTCACAGCAGTCACGTTCAAGGTTCGAAGATTTCGGGGCGCCTCAACAGCATGACAGCGATAACCTCTCTGCCTTTCGCCATCTGTCAATCGACGAAGGACAAGACCCGTTCAATGGCGAGCGCCGACGTAGCCTCTTCGCACCATACACCCAAGCCCCAATTCAGCAAAATCCTTATCCAAGGCTCAGTGAGTATACGTTTCCTCGAAATGAGGTCAGTCAGAGGGGCAGTGCTTCATCTTATTCCCCCTGGAATCGAGCTGAGCCATCGCAGCCTGGTGAGAATCTCCCCCTATGTATCATCAACATCATCTGTTTACTAACGATATTCTTAGAGGGCTTTCAAGAATATCGTATCAACTCTCAGTTTGGGAATAGCTTTCCTGGTTCTGGAGATATTGCCAACAACGGTTATCGTCGAAGTATTTCTGGCGCGTACTTTTCCCATGAGTCGGCTCCTTCGCATATGTCGACTAGGCACAACAGTGTCGTATGTTACACCTTTGCCCTTTTCATTATTATCATTATTTATCTATTTTAATTCTTCGACATGAATGCTAACTATAAGTTAGAACTTCAGCAGTTCCAGCGTAAGGGATAACCCTCAACAATTCTACCAGCCATTTGGACAATCTGTCTTCGACTCCGGCACAGCTTCCCCTTTCACGAGAATGTCTTACCCTGGCTCTCCAATGAGCACGAATACTGCATCCCTAGCAACTCAGCCAAGACGCGGCGAAGAGCTGAATCTGAGGAGCATGTTGCTAGAGGATTTCCGAAAGAATGCAAAAACGAAACGATACGAGCTCAAGGTTAGTCGTAATCTCCCAAAGCGCCGATTGCTGGACATATATGCTGATGGTTCTACTTATAGGACATCTACAATCATGTCGTCGAATTCAGTGGAGACCAGCACGGCTCTAGGTTCATCCAACAGAAGCTTGAAACAGCTACCTCAGATGAAAAGGATGTCATATTTTCGGAGATTCGACCAAATGCTCTCCAGCTGATGACTGACGTCTTTGGAAATTATGTCATTCAAAAGTTCTTTGAGCATGGCAATCAACTTCAGAAAGCCATGTTGGCAAAGCAGATGGAGGGTCATGTGCTCAAGCTGTCTCTACAAATGTACGGATGCAGGGTGGTCCAAAAGGTGAATATTGTGTCCACTATGGCGGTTAGTAACGGTGTGCTAACGAATAACTAGGCCCTTGAGCATGTCTTGACTGAGCAGCAGGCAACATTGATTAAGGAGATTGACGGCAATGTTCTCAAGTGTGTCAAGGACCAGAACGGCAACCACGTCGTGCAAAAGGCGATCGAGAGAGTTCCTGCCCAGCATATCGATTTCATCCTGAAAGCCTTCAAGGGCCAGGTGCAAAGCCTAGCTACTCACCCATACGGCTGTCG
This sequence comes from Arthrobotrys iridis, assembly GCA_036971165.1. NCBI lineage: Eukaryota > Fungi > Ascomycota > Orbiliomycetes > Orbiliales > Orbiliaceae > Arthrobotrys > Arthrobotrys iridis. The sequence continues at coordinate 825,348 of JAJTTS010000015.1, read as the reverse complement.
TGTGATTCAACGTATGCTTGAACATTGCGATGAGCCTGCTCAGTCCTCGATCTTGCAAGAACTCAACATGTGTCTCTACGCTTTGATTCAGGACCAGTACGGTAATTATGTAAGCCACCCTCACCCTTAAGATTGCCTAAAATCCGAGGTGCTAACTCATCATATCAGGTCACACAGCATGTTATCGAGCACGGGAAGCCAGATGACCGGGCCAAGATTATTCACGTCGTCTCTCAGCATGTAATCCAGTTTTCCAAGTAAGTCGACCCGATATGCTTGCTTCTCCGTACACTCGTGCTAACTGGCTACCCTAGACATAAATTTGCTTCCAATGTCGTTGAGAAGAGTATTCAATACGGGAATGAGAAGCAGAGGAAGGAAATCCTGGGGATCATTACAACTCCCAAGAGCGCCGATGGTCCTCCGCCTCTACAAACTTTGATGAAGGATCAATATGGCAACTATGTTATCCGTAAGTCTTCTCAGCGGCCAAACAACCAGTAAACACAACCTAATATGATGTAGAAAAATTGTTGTTCCTTCTAGACGAGGAGGATAGGGATACACTTATCGAGGCCATCAAACCTCAGTTGGCGAACCTGAAGCGATTTAGTTACGGCAAGCAACTTAATGCCGTAAGTGCACCCATAAAATTCTATGGAAAGATTGATACTAATGATTACTTAGATCGAGAAGATGATTGCTAGCTCTTCTCCATCATCCGGTGCTGCATCACCTCCAACTCACTCTTCAGTGGCGGCTCTCCCTGTTCCTACCACCTCAGAAGCATCTTCTTCAGCTTCATTCCACCCTTCTGAACAGGATACGATCAACAGCTCCCCCCCAGACAAATAAAGGGGCCACACACTCCTTCTTCCTAACCTGTGAGGAGGTCTAACAAGTGCTGCTTTCCATCTCTACCCTCATCAATGAATTTACTTCATAGCATTGTTTTTGCCTGGCATTCCTACTACTACGGATGTTTTTCGTCGTAGAAGATCGTTAATACCCCCATCATCATAACAAGGGATTTTGATATTTCTTTTTTAGCGCTCAAAATGATTTCGAATATCATCCATCATGTTTCTCTTTCGTTTTCCTTCCCCATGTTCTATCTATTCCCCACTCTGGTTTATTACTCATTCTCTGTATCACTTGGGCTAGAAAAACAGGAACCATTACGTACACTGCTCCAAAAACTCACCAGCATCGTTTTTCGGGATGTTATTTTTGTCAGATGGGACGGTGTTATTCCATATTTTTTTCTATAATTTCCGGTTTGTTCTTGACTCTTCGGAACATTTCTTTCCCTTCACTGTATCTACTTGAAACATTATCACTTTGTATTTCGTTCTTTGCTGCTCCAACACGCACACAGGTTTTTCATATCTTTCTCCCTTTTTGTTCTATTATTATTGATTGATTGTACGCTCATGATCACGATGTGGTATTTCTGACTTTATCTCTCTCTCCTTCCATCTTAACTATTACTGTTATGACTACGATAAATTGTATCCTTATTACCACAGGAACTTACTTGGGCTGTGATATTATGTTACAAATTTAGCCCTTTTTTTTTTCTACTTCTACTTCGTCTTCATCTTAATCTGAAATTCGGACTTTATCATCATTCATCGTTATTCTTGAAGATTCTAATGCTTGTTGTATTGATATCGCGTTATATTTTTTATCGTTCTTATTCCTTGTTCTTAAGGTCTTATTTTAATCCGGTTAAGCTAGTTGATAGGGACAGGGCAAAGGTTTATTTGGGGCTGGGATTGCTATAGTATATCAATCAAATGTATTGGATTGTTTTAATATCCGTCTCGAGGAATTCTGAAGGTTGCATTGGGTTGAAAGGGGTATACTGGTATTTGGCCTTTTTTTTCTTTTCTTTTCTTCTTCTTCTTCTTTCCCCTCCTTTCTTGTCAGATTAGTTATACTACTCGGCTGGTGTATTCAATTTTGACGGAAACCCTTTGTGTGAACTTCTATCATCCTTTGTAGTTTTGGTTGATCACGCCCCCTAGCTAGTAGGTATACGTCGATATATATATTCTCGCAGAGGAGAATGGGATGGGGTAGCCTCGAATCGGGATGGGATGGGATATCTGGTATTCGCACATGTACGGAAATGGAAATACACAAGGAATAAATGAAAATAATTAGAGAAAAAAGGAAAATGATTAACAATAAGATGAATGGAGGGGAATCATGGATCACGGTTAGTCCCCATTGATTCAATAATCTTTGGGTTACATACACGAACCAAAAAAGCTTACAGTGTCGATAAATGGGGAGGTCTAGCCTGACTTGTACCTACACGCTTGGCTGGCTGCTGTCCTAGATGTCCAATGGTCAAATGCATATGTAATTGTACTTGAAAAATGATATGATGATTCTTGTTTCTATCAATTCCAATATCGAAGGAGAGGGGGGGAGGTGAGAACACGCAGAACGGGAATGCTAAAAGGGCTTTTTTGATAAAAAAAAATACTAGAGGAAAAAATATGGTAAAACAGCTAGGAATCCTAAAGATCCGAAACAAAAAAAGGGTCTATGCTGCCCTTGAGCCCTCAGATCAGTTTCAGTCAAATGCTATCTTTATCTCTTTAGCTCCGTCGTCCTGTATTTTCTCTTTCAAGCGTACCCTTCCAGCACTGCTTTGAAATCAGCTGCCAACTCCGAGTTCCTCTGCTGGTACGCCTGGCTCTTCTTAACCTCGTCGCCAACCCATTTCCTCGCATCCACTACCTCGGGGAACGGATCAACAGCCGGCTTTCTCGCCGTATTTAAAGTCGCAAAGCTGACGCTGAATGATACGTCATCCAAGTCCGCCTCGGTAGTCTGGTCATATCCTGCTCTCCCTTCGGCAGGAGTAGGCGGGACCTCCAAAAGCTTTAGTAGAGCTTTGATACTGCCCGGCCACATATTCGAATACTCTCCCCCAACAGCTGCGATCTTTGAGGATGTTACAATCCTTGTAAGTCCGACAACTGCGATCTTTCGATCCAGGAATTTTGTCAATTTTTGGGTCGCAGGGATTATGAACGCCCTGTAGAGTTCACCGAACACCTTTGATTGAACGCTGTCGACCGCGTTCATTGCCCAGTCCGGTCCCATACCCTCTTTAACACGCGAAGCAAGGACATAAAAGAACTTTGTAAATCTCAGCGTCAGAGTCTCCGTTTGAGAACCGGTGAGTCTGATCATTATCAAGTTGAACACTTGACCTATATAAGGGTTTAGCGCATCCGTCGGGAAGTTGGCGATCAGTCCGTCGAGGAGATCGAATGCCGAACTTTCGGTCGATTTGACCGAAAGAAGTTTCTGGAAGATGCCAAATATTGGGACGACCTTTTGGTTCTCGAGGATGTATTTGCTTTCACGTGCGCAGATGGCGTTGAGGAGTCTGACAAGAGCGGGGATATTGCCGCGGGTTTCCCAGAGGGTAACGGCAAGGATAGGGTCGATGAGGCGTTGGTAAAGTTCTGGAAGTGGGGCTTTGGGATTGCATTCGAGAAGTAATCCTAGAAGTTGAAAGACGTAAGGAAGGAATTCCGAAACTTCGGCTTGGAGGATTCCCAAAAATGGGCTGCTGAGAGCGTTCTCAAATTGGGCCGGATGCAGTGGCCCCACGAAGCGAATTAAGGCACCAAGAGCCTCGAAGTGGTAGTGGTTGAACCTGGGGTTGCTTGGGTTTTTGCTTATCTCGACGGTTATCTGTATGAGACGCTCAAGGACAGTCTCAGCATTCGCCGCGGAGTCTTCCTTGCAAATGGTGAGAATTCTCATAACACAGCGCATCAAGAACTCATTTTCCGCAATCTTCTCCGGTCGAGAATCTCGGGCGATGAGAGTAAGAAGCCTGGTTAACAATGCACCAGAGGCAGGTCCTATCTCCTCTTTCGCAAAGAGTGGCTTCTTGTCAACTTGGAGATACAGGATTCTCTCAATGGTAATGGCCGAGTATGTGTAGATGACATATTCAGATGAGTTCAAGTGAGTGATAAGCAATGGAATGACCTGGACAAGCTGCTCCTTTGTGAACTGGCTTCGGAAAGTGTAAATATATCTGATAGCGTCAACACAAAGGATCGGGTGTACGTCTCCAGTAGGTTTACTCAGATCCGGTGCAATATTCTGCTGGAAAAAACCAATAATATCGACCAGGAGATTTGTCGAACTGACGCCATACTGTGTGACAACACCCTTGATCGCGATTGAGTTAAACAAGTAGAGGGCCGTATCTCTGGACTTCCAGTCGCCTTTCTTGAGGAATTCTTGTATGTATTTGTTGGTGGTTTCAGTGACGATCTTTTCCGACTGCTCCATAAGCTGTCGAAGAAAATCGTTCGCAGCTCTTCGGCGGGTATCGCTGTCAGACCCCTCAAGGTCACGTCTGATGAACTCGATAGGATCGTCTTCGAACAGCTCCTCGTCCGATGCTAGATTATATCGTTAGTAGACTGTAGAATGGACTCATCTAGAAGGTCACTTACTTCGCAGCGTCATATTGGGAATTATAATTTTTTGAATGACTTCGTCGAGGGCGTTGCCGAAAACGTCCTTGTGTCTTTGGTTACCAGCGACAGAAGTCAGGAATTTTAAAGCTTTGCTGACAAGCTATAATAATAATTTTAGCGTCAAGTTCTTTCATGAGCGGACAAGCATCACTTACAATATCGAATTTCGGCTCGAGACCCGTGGTAGTCAAGAGTGTCCAGGTCGCATTCGCGAAATCGGATGTGAGCTGCCCAAATACTTCCTCATACTTCTGCATATACAAGACTAGTATCTCGCAGATTCCAGCTTTCACATATTCCTCTAAGCCAGATTCTTCTTCATCCGATGTCGCTAGCAATGGATTGGTGGTAGTTAGGTACTTGTGAAATAGCTGCATGATAATGGGGAGGTTATCTTCAAAAATTGGTGGCAATTCCTGGCAACTCAGGTCGAAAAAGATCTTGATGAGAAGATTTAGCGTCTTATACAGCTCAGTTAGTTTTGCCTTGTCGGATTTACTCGATTCTATCAGGGAATCCGTGGCCTATGGATGTTGTTAGTGGCGATCTTCGCTTTGATAGAAAGGACGGTAGGTGTCACACCTGTAATAGATTGAGGTATGGCTGTCCGAACTTATCAAGAACGTGTAGGATCTCCAAGAATAGATCGTCTGAACGGAATAACGGCCTCCATCGCTTGAATATGGAATGCGCCACGGTCAAGACACCAGTTGTAACGGACTGATTGTTTGGATCCAGCCTCGACGCGAGCTCCTATAATACCCAATATATTAATACATAGTCCATACCAAACTTCCCAGAATGAATTCGACGTACATCGACAAGCGTGTCCCACTTCTTGTAAAAGTCGCTGTCTGCGATGACGCTGATAGCTTCACCAATTTGAACCTGTAGATTCGGCGGGACCTGGATCATGACGCCCAGAAGCTCGGATTTGATGGCTATAACATCGTTAGGTGCGAATTTGTGGTTCCCTTCTTCATCCTAGGGTTTTACCGTAGCTGCCGTCAGTTTTTCGAAAGCTAGAGAGTTTGGAGTCAGAGGTAACGAACAGTCCAGCTTCGTCTAATGAGGTTTTTGAAGAACAATGCACCGGCAAGTCGAACATTAATCGGTAGCTCGGGCGTAGCGACAGTTCTGAGAAGCATTAACGGGAACCCTGGGGTAGTTTCTACGGACTTCAGTTGTCTTTCGGCTGCACCAGAGGATCAATGTTAGCACAGGGTCTTAGCTCGTAGTCTTTGACTTCACAAAACATTGGCAACGCAGCTGGAGTGTACGGTGAAGCATTGAATATAACCTACCTTCTCTATTCCGGGCGGGGTCTAAGGAGTTGGCCAGCAGCTGGGCCAGCTGATGCATGTTTTGGTCCATGGCTGCAGGAGTGGGGAGGAAGCACTTGTTGGAGGTATGTCGAGAGTGAAGCGTGGAGTTTTCTGTGCAAAGAAAGACTATTGGATCTGGAAACTAATGCTCAGCTGAGCGCTGGAAGATTCCAATGAACGGTGGGTAGAATATCTCTTCGCGCGACAGTGGCGAGAAGGTCAGGGTCGTGATTGAGGAGGACGAGGACGAGGAGAGTGGGATGGATTCAGTCGCGAGGGATGAGGAAGAATAGGCGGGCAGGTTCGCCGTTGTCTGAGGTTTTGGCTGCTGTAATTAATTTCCAACACCAAAACACGCGACTTGGTCTGGGCTTGAGCCTATAATCATTACATAGGATCTAATCACTCACTCATTCCACTGCGCTCTCTGCGAGTTAACTTCGGTACCCTGAAGCCTTCTGATATTTGCAGATGCTGGTATATGGGTTCTGAAAATGTCAAGCTATTTTTTTGTTATCAAAAAGAATATTGGTCTATAGCTATTGTACTGATATAGGTACACAATATATGGAGCTACCACCGCCACCTCCCCCTTAGCTTCTTCTCATAGACCTCCTTACACATCGGCGCATTCTCGTAGGTTCCCAGCTTCCTAAGTAGTCGGGCATATAATCCTGCCGTGTGCTCAACATAGCTTTCCCTCTCACTCGCCGTCCACGGCCTCCTCACTGTCCTGATCTGCCCTCTTAGAGCGCTTTCGATCAGCCAATCGTAATCTGGTATCCTACCTAGCACCTTTACACCGTCCTCTGTGAAGACCTCTTGAACGATATAGTTCAAAAGTAAGAATTCCTGGTGTGGGAGAAATTGCAGAAATCGTAGGGCTTTGGTGTCGACGCAGACCTGGGAGGTCGGAATTACCAGATGCTGGATTTTGGTGTATGATGGACGGGTAGATATGCAGCAGAAGAAAAGGCGGGGGATGGAGGAAAGAAAAGATCTCGATGGCTTTACTGTCGGTTCTTCGGGACCGGTGACTACTACTGCCTTCGGTGCTTTATTCCGGAGCCTTTCTTCTCTTCCTTCCTCCGGTTGTTCCCTCAGATCTGGTTTTGAGCTGCTGTCGGAAGTTGAAGCTATTGAAGCCGCTCGTGATCTTGGTTTCATGGGCCTTTTAGGCACCAGCACCTTCTGCTCAGATAACTTCCGAGGTCTGTCTATTTGATCGGGACCTGTTCGGACCTGGCGCACTGTCGTAGCACGTCCTGGCACCCATTTTCCCTTCGCGTAGGTCGATGGACCATCGTACTGCAAGTAGTGTGGAACGTAAGTATGGGATGTCGACATCAGTTTGAATTAGCCGTAGTTGGATAGTTCGTATCTTTGCATCGCCGAGTTTGATGTTGTCGCTCCTTATCAATGTCCTCCTCCGGCGATCCGTCTATTTTCAGAATACCTCCACGTTGGCCACACACCTCAGATCCATGACATGGAAATAATGGATGAATGAAATTGAAATCTATTATGCAGCATCGTGCATTATCGACAAGAAAAAAAGAGAGGAAAAAAGAAAGCAAGAAAAGGCTACGGATACCCGTGAATGCAGAGACATCTAGAAAAGCATATAACCTACTATTATACAATTTAACCCCCATAACGCCTCCCAACAAAGTCCTCAGAGCAGCTTTGGTGGACAAAACACTATCTTCTTTGATTGAAACCTGCCGGTGGTGGCGGCACGTTCCCGTACGGCGCGGGGTTGGGTGGATACATGGGTGGTGCCCCTGGAGGCGGCACACCGTATGGTGCAGCTCCCCTCCCCATCGGTGCAGCATTAAAACCAACAGGTGGGTAAGCCCCACCGAAACCTGCGGGTGGCGGCTGAGCTGGTGCACCATAAGCTGGTTGTCCGGAAAATCCTATGGGAGGGGGCGGTCGCGAAGGGAGCCCGTGACCAGTGACTGGTGGGGCTGCCGATGGAGGAGGTGGTCTATATCCACCTTGAGGGGCTTGATAAGATGGCTGCGCACCGTATCCTTGTGGTGGATACACGGTTGGCGGTTGAGGCGGGTATCCCTGATGGGGTGGTTGCACGGGTGGCATCTGCTGCTGGTATCCTTGAGCCGCAGCTTGAGGCGCCGGATGGGGCATTTGTGGTTGCGCGGCAGCCTGCACAGGTTGTTGTACAGGCGGTGCAGCTACTTGCTGTCCTAGGAGTGCAGGAGGTAATGCTTGTACTTGCACCTGGACGTTGTTCTTCCGCGCTTGGGATGCCAATAGACGTTCTGCCTGGTCACCGTGCCTTTCTCCCTTGCCATCCTTCTTGAAAGCGTACGATACCGATATCTCCTTGTTCATCAAAAACTGGCCTTCCATCGCATCGATCGCCTTATCAGAGGACTCGAAACTGTCGAACTGAACGAAGCCGAAACCCCGTGATATACCGTTTTCATCGCGTGCAATCTAATAAGCTGTTAGTTCCGTCTACCCATCCATAGCAAAGTTTTACTCTGAAAAGATCACACACCTTCGGCGGTGCTGTAATGGTCCCGAACGTCATAAACGTATCATAGAGCGTTTTCTCATCCACCATAGAATCCAAATTTCCTATAAACAACTCCGCTCCAACCTCCACTGTCTTCTGCTTATCCGCCGATGCCTTATTCACCCTTATCGGTTTCCCGTACAGCCGTATCTGATTCATTATCCGCGCTGCGTACTCCGCATCTTCTTCGGATACAAACTCAACGAAGCCGAAACCTTGGTGTGTTTGGGTTACGCGGTCTTTAGGCAGATGAACATTTGATATTCGGCCGGCTTGTAACATAAGCTCCCATACTAAGGCGTCAGTTACGCGTTCGTCGAGATTACCGATGTAGACGGTCTATTATAGAAAGGAGGGTGAGTATGCGCCTGTAGGAGTGTATGAGCTTCGAGAGCTTTTTCAACGGAGGGTTAGGGAGAACTTACGGCATCTTTATCTTGCTCCCAGTGTTTGTTCGCCATGTCTTATTCTTAACTAGAGAGCCAATTGATATATATGATACTAGTCGTGGTTCGATCTTTTAAGCTGAAATATCGATGTTGATTTGAGATGGCGGCGATGATGATGATGTGTAGGGATGTGGGTGAGTCGCAGCTTAACGCCGTCGCGTGAAATTGAATTTCGGATGGCAGTGGAAAAAATACCACATGACAACACGGAAATCCTTTTTCACGACCACCAACTGCGACAACAGGACCTCAAGATGCAAAGATCCTGGAAATATCTAGCGAATATCTAGCAAGCTTTACTTGAACTATTAAATGTGTCTCTCTACCAATTTGAATGAGATCTACGCTACTATTAAGACTCGGCAGCGGCCTGAGACGAGCCGGTCTCAATCAGGTTCGAAGCCAAGATGTCATCACCATCCCAAGGACACCATCGAGAGGGCCGGGAAAAATCATTAGGTCCTGTTTATATAGCTCAAATGCAAATAAAGGCTTTTATAACTATGGCCATGAAGGCACTCGTACTGTATACGCGCTCTCCACACCCCCGGGCAAATCCGCCATCGCTGTCGTGCGAATAACCGGTCCTCTCTGCGCCCATGTAAGTTCCATATATTTGCTGTTGTTCATCTGAATTACTGCTTTCACCAATTCTGACTCATAGAATAGATTCATCGCACTCTGTGCCCCTCTAAATCACTCCCCAAGCCCCGCACTGCTACTCTACGCACTCTTTTCCACCCCACAACCTCCAAAATCCTTGATCCTTCTGCTCTCCTTCTCTACTTCCCCGGCCCAAACTCCTTCACTGGCGAAGATATCCTCGAACTACACCTTCATGGCGGCCTAGCAGTACTTAAATCCGTTCTATCAGCCTTACCAAAGTGCTCGCTGTCGCTACCAGTCTCAAACTCTAACATAAAGCAAAGTCCAATACTCCCCGCAGAGCCCGGCGAATTCACTCGACGGGCATTTTATAATTCGCGACTTTCGCTTCCGCAAATAGAAGCATTATCAGATCTACTCTCAGCTGAAACCGAGTCTCAAAGGTTATTAAGTGTCCACAGCACTACTAAAGGTGCAGACAACCTTTCGCAAGCTTACAATGGATGGCATGCATCCCTATTAGCCGCAAGAGGAGAACTCGAGGCTCTTATCGACTTCTCCGAAGACCAACAATTCGATGAGACTCCGAAAGTATTGTTAAAGAACGTCAAAGAAGAAATTGTAAAACTTAGGGGACAGATGGATATCTACCTCTCCAACGCAGTCAAAGGCGAACTACTAAGGAGCGGTATTAATTTAGCACTAATAGGACCTCCCAATGTGGGGAAGAGTAGCTTACTAAACAGAGTCGTCGGGAGAGAAGCAGCTATTGTGAGTGCTAAAGCGGGGACGACAAGGGATATCGTTGATGTATCCGTAGATTTGGGCGGGTGGATGGTGGTCTTGGGGGACACGGCCGGATTTAGAAATGGAGTTTTTGAAGGCGATCTTGATGAGATTGAAGTTGAGGGAATTAGGAGGGCTAAAAAGAGGGTGGAAGGAGCCGACGTAGTTATTTTGGTGGTATCTGTTGAAAATGTGGGTCAGAACCTTGGAACAGAATTGGGTCATCCCTCGCTGGAAGAAGCGATGGAAGTTACAGAGGAAGCTTTAAAAGCTGGAAAGGAAGTGATTGTGGCACTTAATAAGATTGATAAGCTGGGTCAGAACAGAAGATTAGAGAATATTATTGACCTAGTGAGAAATAGGCTGCCAGGATTGAAAGACGGGAGGGTGGTCGGGATATCATGTACGGGAGAAGGATACGAAGGGACTATACAGCACCTAATGGGGACGTTAACTGGTGTATTTGAGGGTATGACCAGTATGGATGACAGACTAGAAGGGGCTTCGAAAACGGTCTGGAGTGAGGCAATCGGAGCTAGTTCTAGACAACGAGTCCTCGTCGAGGAGTGCTACAGTTGTCTAGGCGAATTTCTCTCCGGATTGGATACTGACACGGCTGCTTCGGAGTCTGGCGAACTCGAAGACGACATTGATATAGTCTTGAAAGCAGAAACTTTAAGGAAGGCAGCGGGCTGCATGTCTCGTATTATGGGTAAAGGCGAGGGCACAAGTACGGTCGACGAAGTCTTAGGAGTCGTATTCGAGAAGTTCTGTGTGGGGAAATGATAGCCTTTAGAACTTAGAGTGCAGTATTATTGTATTATTTTAATGATAGATCTATTCCCGCTCCGAAGGCCATGCAAACTAGAAACCCCAAAAATGACAATACCCGTACCAGTGTTGCACGAGAAGCCAGCTTCGATATTGTCTTCTTCCTCTATGAGTATATTCTACCCCTGATGAACAATTCTAGACGGACATTTGCATAGCAATACCCGGCCACGGCTCATACTCTGACAGCTCAAAGTCTTCGAACTTAAAGCTATCAATGTCAGGTACATTCCTTATGATTTTCATCTTCGGGAACTTCCTCGGCTCTCTGCTCAACTGCTTCTTCAGCGGCTCGACATGGTCCTTGTAAACATGCGCGTCTCCCATTACATGTGTAAATGTGCCAGGTTCTAGACCGGCAGCGTGAGCAATCATTTTTGTCAGAAGAGCATAGCTTGCAATGTTAAACGGGACACCGAGGCCCATATCGCAAGAGCGCTGGTAGAGTTGGCAATGCAGCTGTGGCAGTGGACCCAAGTCCTCACAGCCATCCGCTCCACACACAGGAGCACCTGTGGTTTTTGGAAAGGAAACGTAAAATTGTGCGAACATGTGACAAGGCGGAAGTGCCATCAGCTTGAGGTCCGCAACGTTCCACGCACTGATGATGATCCGCCTGTCGTAGGGATTATGCTTCAGTTTATGAATAACTTCTGCAAGTTGATCCACACCCTGGCCGGTGTAGTCTGCATCTGCACCTTTATACTCGGCGCCAAAGTGCCGCCATTGGAATCCATATACAGGACCGAGATCACCCTCAGGTCGCTCGGTAAGGCCGATGGAATCCAGGTAGGCGCGAGATCCATTGCCGTCCCAAATCTTGACGCCGTTTGCCTGTAATGGGGCATTAGAAGTGTTTCCCGAGACGAACCATAGTAGTTCGTGGATTATAGCGCGAAGGTGGACACGCTTGGTAGTTAGAAGTGGGAATGTGTCGTCCTTTAGAGAGAATTTGAGAGGCGGCGGGGCGAAGACAGATATGGTGCCAGTCCCAGTTCTACGATTATATCAGTAAGATATATACCCCTCACGAATCCCAGGATGTTGCATGGTGTACCTGTCCGGCCTGTGTTCCCCATGATCGAGGATATACTGGATGAGGTCGAGATACTGGTACTCCTCGTGGCGGGTAGAAGGACTGGAATCGGCACCGCTGGTTTTTTCCGCGATAGAGTAAGTTGCACCGGTGTCTTTTGAGTTCTCCATTATTATGTCGGTAGCTTGTACAAAAGAGTTGGAGGTTGCACACGCCTTCAATGCCAATCCGTACACGAACTGGCGCGTTGATGTCTGAAGGCGTATATAGAGAATATCGAATTCCAACAGATAACAACACACGGTAGCATGCTTAGTATTGTCTCGCGACTTAAGTAGTCATTCTGTAGCCTACGTGACGTGACCGCGAGGTTAATCCGAGACCAAAGATATATCTTTGAGCCGACATGATAAGCATTTGCGCTTAAGCTGATAGATAGATTCTAATTGATGATAAGATACAAAAATGTATGCCCTTTTTTGTATGCAGTTCTTGTCTAAATGCTATATATAGCACCATATACTTGATTCCTAGGATATTATTGTCGAAAACATTAGGGAATAGCGAGAAATCGACGAGGAATATGCCGATAGTAATATTCTTATATTTATAACTTATTTAGATAGGCCTTCGAGTAAATATAGATGCTCACCGCCGACGCCAGTCTATAGTCAGATACTCGTCCGCCGGCTCTGTGAAACAGAGTTGCTTTCCAATGCCAAAGTCCCAGTTCTCGGGGCTACCCCCGCTTACTTTTGGAGGTATGCATTCCTGGAAATATAATTGTAGTCGTGTTTCCTCTCTGTCGTCTTCCACAGCGCGGATATAATCTCCCCCGGGCCATATTGATTTTCCATGTGCCTGTCTATAAGCGGCGCATCGGATCATGCTTTGGACTCTATCCACCTTCCAGCGAATTTTCTCTCCCGGATCAATCAGGTGAGATGATTTTTCGATGGCCTCTGAAGCAAGTTCAATATAGTCCTGCCCTTCCGAGACTAAGGATCTTGTTAGATAGAGGAATGCTAATTCCTGATAGGCAAGCCCTAGCGCAACAGGGATGAAATCATCCGCGTCAATCTCAATCCCATCTTTGTGACTATATTCGTGCTGAGTAGCCTGGTCCAAGACTTGAATGCATCGGCCTACACCAACTAAGCGTCCCCCGGCTCTTAACTGTTCCCGAGAGATATCTGCTAATCGACGATGAATCCAAAAAGCCCTTTCGTCCCGTGTCGCCAATAGCCCAGTTGATAAGATAGGTTCCAGTATTGTCATCGCATCATTTAAAGCATCGATATCGCCCCAATCTTCGTATCTCTTTCTATTCCAGTCACACAGACTTTCGATATACCTAAGCAAATAGGATTCTTCGGCCTCTTCTGATACAGCCTCCATTGCCTGACCTCCCCAGATGATCGCCTCGCCGAGATCCTCTAGTTTACCAAGCCGGGCATACCTTTCTCTCAATGAAAGGGCCAAACAATCCATTGCCGCAGTGAATTCGTCTCCACTAAGTCCTGTCATCTCAAGGGACATCCTTATAGAGGATATGGCGGTGTCTAGATCATCTAGAGACTCGTCCAACTCATAACGTAGCAAGACAAAGAACCCCATTTCGAACAACCTCTGGGCGGTATCAAGCTCATTATCTGATACAAGCAGCGCTTGTTCTGCCCAGATATTACAAGCATCCAAGGCATCGGAGTCGCCCAGCACTCTAAATTTGTGAGCGTACTCCTTTGCCAGAGCCATTAGCGTATCCATTCGCTGAGACTGATTGTCTTCTGGATTAATGGTCTCTAATTTGGTATTCAAATCTTGGATTCTGTTGTCTAGGTCCGCGAGACTAGTCTTGGCTGCGAGATAATACCAAACATCATTGAGGTCTTCCTCAGTCCGGTTCTTGAGTCCAGTCGTTAATTGATCCTGCTCAAAATCGTTAACGGTGCATATGAATCCGGTCCTTTTCCTGCGAGGGATAACTTACACGTTCTTCACACTCAATTCCTGTCCTCAAACTAAATCTTCGTATCCCAACAGCAAGGTTATGTAGTTCATTTCTGATCTTCCAAGCATGGGAAAGGTATTCCATAAGTCCATAATCCGCCATCGCCTTGATTTCTTCCAGATATAAAAGAGCTAGTTCTCTTTGACTTCGAAGGCATCCTCTAAGATATCGAGGATCTTTCTGTGGTGACCGAGTCATCTCCGCTACGAGCGGTTTGAGCATCTTAGACCCTTCTGCGAATCTTTTCTCACAACCATACCAGAACGCTATTTTCTGGACAAGCAGCACCGTCCTGTGGTCGTCGAACCCGAATGCTGCCCGGTAAATTTTTAAGCTCTTTTCGGACAATAATCTTGCTTTCTCGTGAAACTCACCCATCACGTAGGTGTCAGCCCAGACTGCTAACATCTCTATGGACCTCTGGGTGCTTTGGTGTTTGTAGCCCCAAGATCCGCGTGAGATTTGACAAGGTCTAATAATAATGACTCCACCTTCTCCAATCTAGTTTCAGTAGGGTTTTTCTGTATTATTCTCATAACTCGTACAACCATGCTTGAGGAATCAGGGTGCGATAGCGGTATCCCCAAAACATTCCGTTGAATATCCAATATCTCAAAAGCCAATCCTTCAGCCTTGGCCCAATCATTTTCACTATAGAATTTGCACATCTGTGTCATTCCTCGAATAGTTTCTGGATGAAAGGGTCCGAGCAAACTGGATCGTGTTTCCAAAACTTCGAGCAAGCTTCTCTCCTCCTCTTTTTTCGAGGCTAGCGATCCTAAATTTATAGGTCTGTGAGGATCAATCATCTGTCGCCTAATATCGAGCGCATCTTCATTATTTATAACAAAGAAGATCCAAATAAATAGATCAGTGGGGGGTCCGTGGCCATTGGCGGGCATTATGATCCTTTTCGTCTGTATTTGCATTATCGATTGTGTTTCATGCTCGTCATACTCTGGAAGCCCATATTTTATTGTTACAAACCTAGTAAAACCCTCAGTTTTTGTCGTTTGCCCGTACCAGCTCGTGCCTGTGAACTCAAGGTCTTCTTCCCGGATTCCGTATATCGTTCTCAAGACCCAGTCAGCAGTACTTCCCATGATCAACCCAAATCCCTCCTGGTATTTGAAGTCACCTGGCTGAGTGCCAGACTGTACAATATTGGCCGCAGAGTACAAGGAACTTGTATCTAGACGGATCATATTGATAGTATTTTGAAGGTGTTGATAATCTAGACCTGCTTTGAGGAGCCAAGCCTCAACCTCTTTTCTGTTCTTTTCCACGCCAAAACCTAGTTCATAGCATAGATCTACATCGTAGGAGGCGCTTGCTTGTATCTCACTGCTAGAGACATTGTTTGCTCTGTTCTTTAGGCTGTCAAAAATCGCTTTTCTGGTTTTTTGTCCACATGCTCTGAGTCTGGTATAGAAACGGTTAGTAGGACTAGCTCTTGATATATCAATATATGCAATATCATTGTTACTGCATAACCGGTCGATCACTGCATTCTTCAACACCGGAGTCTGCTAGCAAGCTGCACTTACTGATTTAAAATCTAAGCTATGTTTAGAGCCAAAGATAATTACATATACGAAGACATCTAGACTTAAATACTTCTAGGCGTTTCGAGGAACCCTGGTATTGATGTCGCGCAGCGACTATTGTTCTCACGGCGTTGTGTTGGAATTTTCAAACCTATAATCTTCGTAGTGCCGAGACTGTTGTGTATCCGAGGCAGCTAACTAGACTAGTCTGAGGTTGTTGTGTGTACAGTCTCGGCTGTATTTGGAGATGGCTCGGCCAAGGTTGATCCTGTCACATCAACGGCATATTCCCGTCCACGTGATTATTTTCAACGTCGGAATGTCAACGCAGCTGAACGTTATTATACCTCCTGCTTAGTACGTAGTTACCTACCTCCTGCTTAGTACGTAGTTGAGTTAGTTAGATTGTCTACCATCTGCATATCTACGGATTATTTAATCTCGAGTGCGTGCGGTGAGGGCATCTTGGTGTGGGGCATACGAATATAATGCAGCCTCAAAATACGATATCGCTGAACAGCGGGAGCGAGACGGGTGTGCATGGAAGCGACCATTCCCGATTCGACGGCTGGTCATGAGCTGCTGCATTGGACCCACTGTTTGATGCTTCAGCTGCAGGATGATGCATCTCGGTCTGATCTTTTAGTGACTTCATCCGCCTTACTATATTACTATTAGATCATGTTTCCTATCGGCTGCCGATGGTGGGACGGATTGCAATTGCATTGGCCGTCCCCGCTCTTAAGTATCGTGCATCGGCCGTGCATGACATATCGGCACCCTTTCGACGGTCTTTTCTCATCATCGCCTTCGAATATTCGAGTTTTTCCTGTCCATAAATTATTATTTTTTTTTGTCTGAAATTAAAAATTCTGAAGTCTGAATCGGAACAAAGTCTTTGAACTACTGGGGAGCTCCAAGTTAATGAGCCGGTGATAACCCGCGGGGAGTTTTGCATTGGCGCGCGGTTTTGGCGAGATAACACCAGTCAGCCAGCAGCCCGAAATTCTTATCAGCGCGGGAAAAGAATTCTTCTTAGTCTGCAATATTATCATTATCATTTATTATCATTTATTATCATTCCACCTCTTCAACTGCTTTCTCCGCTTTCTCTCTTTTTTTCTTTTCCCCGTCTTTACATCGTCAGAGTTACGACGTAATCTCGGGGAAGTCACTTCTATTCTCACTATGAACGGACACGGCGACGACGTTTTTGAAAACGGCTCTCCGAGCCACCTCGAGCCAGGGTCGTGGGGTGGTCGCAGCCACCGACGGTATGTTCTTTCTCCCACTTTTTACTCTAAATTTTTTTCTTATTTAACTTAAAAAAAAATTCAAGGCTAACCTTTTTATCACCTTAAAGATCTTCGTTCACTCCCGCATTTGTAGACCATCTCATCCACGACGTTGGCGGTGTAAACAGTATCGAAAACTACACTCGCTCGTATATCAGGGCAGTCGGCTTCCAGGAGCTCGCTAGGAGTCCCAGCAACTGGGCCGGTTTCCCCACCGACGATGAAGCCGAGCGCTACGAAGACGAGGAGGAGCAGATCGGAGATTATGAACCCCAGGAGGAATCATCGGCGGCCGTACAATACCCCGGTGCTCTGAATTACGGCACCAGTCCGGGATCCCGACTCCTTGACCACAGCCATCTAGCGCCACACACGGGCCATATTTTCATATCTCGGCAAGGCAGCCTAGCGTCTAGATTGGAAACGGAGCCTCTGCTTGTCCGGAAAGAGTCGATCACAGATGTGGATGGGAAGGTACATACCGTCAACATTGCAGTCGGTCAGAGCACGATCTATCAAACGATCTTCAACTCCATAAATACATTGGTTGGAATCGGTCTGCTATCATTGCCTCTTGGTTTCAGGCTTTCTGGTTGGATAATCGGTATCGGATTCATGATATTTTCAATGCTATCCACAGCATATACGGCCAATATCATCGCCGTATGCATGGACTCCAATCCCGTCTTGATAACATACGGCGACCTCGCTTGGGCGGCATTCGGTCGTAAGGGTCGGATAATCATCAGCATTATTTTCTTCCTCGAGCTTCTGGCCGCTTGCGTCGCATTGGTAATTCTCTTTGCTGACTCGCTGCACGATTTGATGCCCACCGTGTCGATTCTTAGCTGGAAGCTGTTCTGTGGATTTGTTCTTACGCCGCTGTGTTTCCTGCCGCTAAGGTTCTTGAGTGTGACAAGCATTCTAGGGATTGTGTGCACTTTTAGCATTGTGGGAATGGTGTTTTTGAGCGGCTTGGCGACACCGGAGCCACCGGGCAGTTTGTTACACCCTGCGAAGACATACCTGTTGCCAGAGTATTGGGGGCAGGTCCCGTTGAGGTAGGATTTCTCTTCGTCCTCAAGTTGGGATATTTCAATTAACACGATGGGTAGCTTAGGTATTCTTATTAGCCCGTGGGGAGGGCACAGCGTTTTCCCGAACATTTATAGGGATATGCGACACCCTTATAAATTTGGAAAGTATGCTAACTGTCTTTTAGACATATCTAGAAACAGAGCCGCTAATATCTCGTATGTATAGGGCTATCAAAGTTACATATACCTTCACAGTATGTATGACGCTTTAATATGTTAGCATTGTGATATTAATACCGGGTGTAGTTCCTTCTCGATCTTAGCATGGCTGTTGTTGGCTATCTGCTCTTCGGGGACGACGTCAAAGATATTGTTACCTCGAGTATCCTCAGCAACCCACACACGAGTAAGAAACTGTCGATTGCATTAGTAAGTTTTTTTTTTTTAAACCCATGAACCGTTATGAATCAAATGTGACGCAATATCCTCTGACGATTGTGTTATAGATATCATTTATCGCTGCAATTCCGATCACGAAAACCCCGCTCAATGCACGCCCGATTATCAGCACGTTCGAAGTTCTATTGGGCCTCGACCAGCGAATTATTACGCCGGGCGAGGAGGGCGCAGGGATATCGCAATTTACCCATACGATGTACAGCGTTTTGATCCGGATCGGTTGCGTGTTTTCTTTCATCACAATTGCGATTTTAGTGCCATCTTTTGAAAGAATTATGGTAAGCTTATTAGCTTCCTTCTATGCTCTCTCTTTTTTTGGCGTCAACCAGAGACTATATGAGGTGCTAACGGGTGCATGTGCGTATGAAATAGGCGTTGATGGGTTCGGCGCTATGTTTTTTGATATGCATCATTTTGCCTATTGTTTTCCGTCTCCGAATCTTTGAGGGGAAGCTACCGCGACGGACTGTTATATTTGACTGGTGCTTGATTATTATCAGTAGTATTTTGGCGATTGCAGGAACGGTAACGGCGATATTGCCCAGAGACATTTTGATCGGGAAGGCTTAAGAGGCAGGCAGACTCGTCAGGTCATCATCGATAAACACTGTAGCCTCGAACTCAGAATGAGACATGGCAAGGTAAGGTCAGCAGATTCGAAGCGATGTCTGGAATTTCCCTTGCATATTAGCGATTTTTTGGGATGAAATTCGAAAGCAAATGCATGGAAGCACTATATTGGTTTTTTTCCCTCTTCCCTTTCAGTACTAGAAGAATGCATGATATCCACATTTACAAGACTGAATACATAACTGCTTTGCACACCTACACGATTCAGCTAATTGATCTTTCTTTCCATGTATTTTATTCCCCACGTATACCTTCCCTGCTCTCTTCTTTTAGAGAAGACCACAAGAATGGATAGACAGGATACTTCAGCAAGATGCATAATTAGAATGAATAAAAAAATAAAAAATAAAAAATAAAATAAAAATAAAACCAAATGAAAACAAGGAAAACAAAGAGAGGAAACGGATTGCCAGATGTATGTCCGTTAGTGGGTCCGCGCAGCCTCAGCTAACCGAACGGCGACGCAGTCTCACCTGTGGACCCTGGTAGAATTGCCCCCCCACATGGGAATATATCTGTGAGACCGGACTTTTTGCGCTGCGATGTGACGGGAACCTGTATGGTATGGCTGGATCGAGAAAGCCATAGAGTCAGTAATAATATAGACATCTTGGTTTTTTTTTTTTTTGCTGTTCACTCTTATCTCTGCCAATTTCCCGGTGGGTCTGTGTAGAGTAATACAGCGAATGTGAGAGAAAGACCGGAAACATTCGACAAAAAAAAAAAAGCCACAAAGTAAGTGGACATCGAAGGATAAGATACCCCTGGCAGAGTGCAGTTACAGTGGAGAGTATCTGTCAGTCCTCAAGTGGCCATGGTATGTGTGGATGTATGATAATAGTGCATGGACTATGCAGAGAAATAAATCCGGGGCCGGACTGGAACAACTTCCCAGACGGCCAGCACCGCCAACTAAGGAAGAAGGAAGTACTATGTAAAGCAACGACGTCTTATCACACACCACATACACACACACCCTCCCTCTCTCCACCTAAGCTTCACCCATTCTGCCGCCAACTTCACACTGCATGAGACCTGCCCCTTAGACTATTCCTCCCTCGTGCTTAGCTTCCTTTCTTCTTCCTTCCCCGGCATATATCCATACAAGTATATATATATACCTCATCCCAATCATGCCCATCGACACTCTCCCGAACCGATGATGCTCTGAAAGCGCTTCGCCTGCCTTTATCGATATCCTAATCCGTACCTCAACCATCCATACCGTTTCGCGCTTGCCAGGCGCTCTCATCAGCCTTACCTTCATCCAAAATTCCGGGGAAGCGTTTCAAGGGGAGGGAAGGATTCTCTTACGTAAAGCTTCATCATTTTACCCCAGTTATTCGTTCTCACCGCTCAGTTGTGTGTCTGGTGGTTCACAGCTCTGTACGGACTGAATGACTGACCGGCTGCTCCTCGAGATATTTCGTTATCATTAGATAAATCCCTTTCGACGGACCTCGATCTTTCCATCCGGTATACCCTACGATTCTATCTTGTGCCATCCCGTCTGCTCCGAATCCATACATCCCATCGTTTTGTCAGTCGGCCTGTCGCCGAACCATAAGCAAAGTCTCGCTGCTTGAACCACGTCTAGGCATGAGGCTTGGTCGTCATGTCTCAAGTCGACAGTTCCGCGGATGGGAAGTCCTCCGGCCTGGCTAGGGTCTTCGGTGGCTTCAGAAGTCTCAAATCCTCAGCATTATCATCGCCAACCACCGCTGCAGCGTCTTCGTCGCAATCTCCGTTACAAGTTTCGCCAGGTTTCCCATTTCAAGCGTCCGGGTCGCCGCGTCCGGACCTTCAGCAGTATGGCTCTAACGGTGACTATTCTAACGGTATCGACGCCGCTCGGTCCGCTGCCGCTGGAGGATCGATACATACCCATCATCTACTCCTGCAACTCAAGCATGGCAATCCGTTGACAATGCGAATCAACGCCGCCGAAACGCTCTGCCGCACGATCGTGGATTACCCCGTAACTTCCGTCAGCACTGTGTGGTTGACCGCTCAAGACCTCGCCGATATCCACAATCCACCTGAAGCCCGACATGTCGCCTTCCGTCTGCTTATCGCATGCATTTCACAGTCTGAGGGTTCGTCCCTCGACCGTATAACTTATTTCCGCGCCATCGCAAACAACCACTCCACCAACGACTTCGAGCTTCAACTCGAAGCCCTCGTTGCCCTCACAAATAGTGGCAAAGACCTCGTCGCCTTTGAACGGGATATTCAGCCCTTACTCTCTCGCTGGCTCAAAGCATGGTTCCGGGAAGCCACGGCTGCCCGTCAAGCGCGAAAGCGCGAAAACTACCCTGCTACCACCTTCTCTCCCGCCGAATCCAATCTCCAGCATCTTTTCTCTTTCCTTATCAGTGTAGTGAAATTCAGCTTCAAAACATTTCAAGAGAAGGAGCTTGTCCCACTGCTCAACGACATCCTTACAATTTGCAAAAAGACAACGAGCAAAGAGGATATCACTCGTTCCCTCATGTTTATCGATGCCTTGATTACGTACGGGTACATTCCCAAAGCATCGCTTACGCCATGTATCGAGGTGCTTTGCGGAGCCTATGCTACGATCAGGGATCTTACCGATGCCACCTGGAACGCTATCTGCAACCTCTGCAAATCGTATATGGCTCACAACTCCATTCTCGCATTAAAAGCGATTCTAGAGTCACCGAGTCGGAAGGAAAGTCCGTTTAACTCAAATACTCTCAGAGGCGCGGTCTGCTTTTGTGAAAGACTACTCCTAGGCGCGGGAGAGAACGGCCTTCCCGAACTACAGATTTCAACAGTGATGGGAGCATACAAAGCCAGCTTGTCAGCAAATAACCCGCGACTAGAGCTGGATCTATGTCGCGCTATCTACAATATTCTCGTAAAGAAGGAGGTGACTGACCAGATCTCATTTGATGAGTGGGCTATACCACTGGATATCGTATACCAGTGCACGCTACGTGCCACTGAGCGAGCCCAGATCGCAGCCCCGACTCCAGATGCCGCACAAAAGAAAGATAATATCAATATGGCAGTGTACAATTCAGTCTCGCAAATAATTGGGCAGCTGGAAAAACTTTGCACCGCGGTGGACTTCACATCCAGCGAAGTGGTTATGGATTTCTTCATCAAGATGCACGGGTATTTACCGGATAGCGGCGCAGAGCTAGTGATAAATTACTATGCGACTGAGCATCTATGTTATCCGTCGTGTAGTGCTTGGTTGCTGAATTCTAGGCGGCTGATTGATATCTTTTTTAAGAATCGGGATAGGCCGTATACAATTCGTGTGTCGATCTTATCGCTGATCAAGGATGTCTACGAGACGATTAAGGAGGTTTGCGACGAGCATAGCTTGCATGCGCTTATTGTGGCTGTGTTCGATGTCATGCCAGGTGAGAAGGACGAGAGAGTGCTGGAGAAGTTGGTGAGAGTTGCGGTTGATGTGGCGAAAGATGGAGGTTGGCTGCTGTTTGAGAAGATCATGGGGGTGATGGTTGAAACTCTCGAGAATAACAGTTTGCAGAGCCAGCAGCAGCAGACGGTGGAAGGAGAGAATAGCAAGGCAAAGACAGACTACATATCGCCGTCGAATGTTATCGCTAGAGGCCTTACTTGGATATTTATTCAAAATTTCCAGGCAAACCCAACAAGGGCTGTAGCAGTCTACGATGAGCTCCTTAGGATTGCAGAGTCGAAGAACTATGAGCTGGATGCGAGACTGACGGCTGTGAGGCTGCTAGTGAGGATTCGAGCTGACTCTGAGAATTATATCCACCTGGTTGAGGACACGGAGTCATATAGCTTGGCAATGCTGTTGGGAAAGACTGAAAGGACGGCTGACGATCCTCCAAGATCCGATACGGAGTCGATATCGTCTGAAGGGCCTCCCACAGGTACACTCGGCAGGAATTCGAGCTTGAGGAATGTCAATAGCCAAGGGACCCTGCCCCGGATGACGAGCAGGCAGAATATGGAGAAATATGTGAGGGTGAAGCCGAAACCGCCATTGTGGACGTATCCCGAAGTAAATCCATTTCCAGAGACGCTACCACAGATGGCAAGTCACGAGCTAGTGTGCCGTTCAGAGTCCTCTGAAGATGCCACTGGGACGAGGATCAACGCCATACCTGAAAGGAAGGTTCTGAATCTACGCAAGTGGTTGGATATCGTTAATCGAGTCATCGAGAGCGGGACTAACTTTGAGTTCTACTCGTATCTCATTGTTCATCTACCATCTCAGCTATCCAACAAGACACTCTTCTCAGAATGCGGTGAGCAGATCCAGCATATGCGTTTGATTATTTGCGAGCAGCTGCATACGAACCGACTTCCCAACCTCGACCTCCCCAGTGATGTCAAAAAGGCAGACCTCGCAGTCGCCCTGATTCACCTCCTTACGGTACTTATTGCGTATCAAGAGTACTTCAGCAGAACGGATCAGGAGGCCATCGTAAAGGCGTTCCAGCTCGGCCTCCATTCATGGCAGAGAACTGCAAAACCATGCATCCATGCTCTATCTATCTGCATCTACGAGCTTCCAATGGCCACGACAAAGTTTTTGCCAGGCATACTTGTCAAACTTTCGCAGATCATTACAACTGCAGCAGTCAGCGTTCACATCCTAGAGTTTTTGTCATTGCTGGCGCACTTGCCATCCACGACAGTGAACTTTACAGAGCCAGATTACAAGAGTGTCTTTGCGATTGCGTTCCGGTATATTCAGCATACGAAAGAAACGCATTTAAATCGGTCTACGTCTTTACACAAGGGTAAAGAAAACTCCAACCATCATCCCCCCGAGGCCAATCACCACGCTCAGGAACAGCCGCAAATTTCGCAATACGTCCTAACGTTGGCGTATAATGTCATATCTACGTGGTTCCTGGCATTAAAACTCAGCGACAGGGCAAAATACGTCACTTGGATCACTCGCGGGTTGATTCTAGGCGACGGAGGTCATAGAGATGTTCTGGACGAACAGAGTCAGGCAACTATTGATATGTTGAGGCGTTTCACGTATGCGGACGCGGAGGTGAAGAATCAGGTTAAGGCTGTGCAGACGGCGAACCATACGACGAGTACGAAGAGTTGGCTTTTGGGGTCGAAGATTATTACGATTAATACGTCGATTATCACAGGTGTTTCGCAGGTGGTTATTCGACAGCCAGTAAGTTCCTAACTTAGTTTATCTATTTTACCTTTGTACGGTGCTAATCAATGGGCGTAGTCTGGAAGCTCGAGTTTCAATTTAAGCCCGGAGTCACAGCAGGCGCAAAGTATCCTTCAGGGAGCATTTACGTCCGAGGCTTTGAGTACGAACGGAGCTGGGCAGGAGAGTCCGATTGACCGAGCCCATCATCCAGTCTTCGAGGCCACTCGGCAGCCGGCGGTTCTTCCGAGCCATGTGTTAATGCAACTTACCACGGATGTATCATCAGAGATGTCCCGTCCAGTTCTACTTCCAGAGGACGAGCAGACCCAGCGAGCAATCAACGTGTTCGACCGCATCCCTGTCGTTGATTTCCACAAAATCGGCGTGGTCTACGTCGGTGCCGGACAAACCGAAGAAACCGAGATCCTTTCCAACGTGATGGGTTCTTCCGATTACACGGACTTTGTCGACAATCTCGGAGACCTTATCGCCCTCCAGGGCGCCAACATCAACACCGGCGGTCTAGACCGCGAAATCAATATGGACGGCGAATTTGCGTTCTACTGGAGCGACAAGATCACACAGATCATATTCCACGTTACCACCATGATGCCCACGAACCGTATTCACGACCCGCAGTGCACGAACAAGAAACGACATATCGGAAATGACTTTGTCAACATCATTTTTAACAATTCAGGACTTCCTTGGCGGTTTAACACCATCCCCTCGCAGTTCAACTTTGTCAGCATCGTGATTACGCCGGAGGCGAAGACAGGGTTCATCGCTACCAGACTTAAGAATTGGGAGGAAGCAGACAGAGGCTACTATAAAGTCCAGCTCATGGGCAAACAGGGGCTTCCGGAGATATCCCCCGCCAGTGCAACAGCAGAAGGTGGCGGGAAGATGGTCAGCGGGAAGAACTTATCGGCGTTTGTTAGGAACCTAGCATTGAACGCGAGTGTTTTTTCGCACGTGTACAACGAAGGTGGCTTAGACTTTGTGAGTAACTGGAGGCACCGGCTGAGGGGAATTAATAAGTTGAGAGAGAAGTTGGGGGTGCCGGTTAGTCCGGGCAGCCGGGCGAGCGATTATAGAAGGATTTCGTTGGCGGGGAGTGTGGGTAGTAGCACGGAGGCGATGCAGGCGGAAGCGAACGAAGTTGATGGCTTACTGGAGAATGTGGACTTTTCGAAGTGGACCTGATGGATACGCATACATATCTGTAGGAGCTTTTCTTCCTCAACCGTTTATACCTCCTTGGTTTTTTTTTTTTTTTTTTTTTTTCTCTTTTTTTTACCATGTTAACCTCCCCAAAAGTTCTTGATACTTTTTTCCAAGGTAACCTTGAGCCTTTTGTTTTCCTATTCTTGTTCATATTCCCCAAAGTTTAAGGGCGGAGTACATGGCGAAAAAAATATAACCTGTCATATCAGTATTCGGAATCATGGTCCCTTTCTTTATTACTTTTTATATTTAGCGTCGTCGTCGTCGTTTACGCCATTTGGGTAGAGGGGCTTTTTTCCCCCTTCCAAAACTGTTGAATGAGGAAAAGAAAAGTTATATTTCGTACGTGCATATCCGCATACGCTCGTGATATACCCCTTCTCCGTTAACGTTTCCCATTGATGGCCTTCCATTACGCGTCCGATTATAACAGAGGACTTTGAAGAAAGGGGAGGGAGAGAAGGATCTAGAGAGAACTACTAAAGTAATTACAAGAAATCGCCACTCCTAAAAAGCATATCAAATATATATATATATCCAGATTGACAAAAAAAAACACTGACGCTGACATCAGTATTTTTTTGACGCTATGAAAACCGATGCATTTCTACCATGAGCCTCCAGGCTACCTCCAAATACTCAACATCTATGTATAACCTCACATGATATAATATCTATATTTGTAAGTGTAAGCGGATGTATACATCCATCCCAGTCTACTGCCCTATATAATGCAACCCAGCGGCAAACCCCAAATCCACCAGCAAATGATGCGCGACCGTCCACGCCATCGCGAACAGATACTTTGGCGAGAAAACCGTCCATACGAACAGGTGCATCCTGAGCGCCATGCAGGCGACCATGACCGCCACCATCGCCACGGCTCTGAACGTCGACATTAACTCTGCGAATTTTAGGTACGTGTCCGTTAACGAGCCGGCTTCGGAGGGTGGTGGAGAAGGAGTGTGGACGTCATTTTTTTCGTCTTGTTTCTTGGTCAGTCCCCGTTCTTCCCTCTTCTTCCTCCCCATCCAGGTACACATCAACCCGACGCCTCCGGAGGTCCAAAGCAGCGGTCCGGCCCAGTTGCTCAAAAAAGTCAGAACCCCGACGATGCCAACGTTGAACCCGGAAACGCCGTTGTACGCGTTACTCAGGTCTACCGAAGAGATGGCGTTTGAGTTCCCCAAGGCGAAGAAACTGACGTGCTGCATGGTTATCACCGTCAGGGTTATCTGTAGCAGAGAGTCGAGTTTCATGTCGTCGAGGAGGAGGAGCATGACGTTGAAGAACCAGATTAAGGGGATGTTTGTCAGGCGGGATTGTGTGGCAGTGAAGATTGTGAGGAGGTCGTGGATTGGTTGGAGTCTTTTGATCGGTGATACTAGAAGGGCCGTCCGCAAGTCAGGTTCCGCACATATATATATATATATATATATATATATTTTTTAAAAAAAATGATATAGGCAGGAAGATTATATTAGTTACCATTAGCCCCATCGGCGCCCAACCGCTGCACGAAGACGGCGTAAACCCCAATCAAGGATATCAACCCAAACACCAGCTGCGCCTGCACCACAACCGAGATGCTCGCAAACCCGTCCGCTAGCTCCATCAGATAATTCGGTATCAACTCCCTAGTATCCAACGCCGCCATGCTGAGTTTAAACAACATGCTAGCGACCACAGGGGAAACGCTCATGACTGGTCCAACAATAGCGGAATGCTTGGTCTCTAAGTTTCTTTTTAGACGGAAGAACATGTCGGTGTATGAGAAGAAGACGAGGGTCCACAGGATGGTCGGGTTCTGTGAGAGGAAGGAATTGGTTATGTCAGATGCTCCTGCATGTTTTTGCCCGGTTTGGTTCCACCGACGGGTTATCCGCAGGAGGAGGAGAATGACTAGAGACTTTGAACCGGTTTCGCCGCGTTGAAGTCTGATGATTGAAAAAAAAAGAGGGAGATATATAAGTATTTTGGACATTCAGAGTTTTAGATGAAGGGTAAAGGACATACTCCCTGATCAGAAGGATGATACCCCAGCCGGAGGCAGCCCAGTACCAGTATTGCTGTTCCTCCTCAACATAACTGCTAGCTATCATCATGCCACCATAAGAAAGTGAGAGACCCCAGAAGAGGAGTTTGTAGAGTCCCAGGCCTGGAATCCCGTCTACTACCCACACAGTGGTGAAGAGAGCGAGTGAGACGGAGCCAATGACTATGGCGATGAGCATGCTGTCTGTGTCATATTTGGTGGCGGCCGATGTTAGAATATCCTGGCATTCGCTGGAGAACTAAAATTTTTTGTAAGTTAAAAGGTTAGTATCTCGTCCATTTGTGGTAAATTTTTAACGGGTATCTTACTGTTGAAAAGAGTTTCATCTGTTCTACTGGTGAAGACGATGAAACCGCGGAGTGCCATGTGCAAGCCAAATTGTCAAGCTGGCTGGTCTTTCCATTACACTTCCCCTCGTCCAGGAGGCTGTCGAAATCGGAGTACGATGCAGAGATTAACCTTGATAGTTGTCTGCCATTCGTGTTTAGAATCTTAACCTGGTTGTTGACTACCAAAATTCAGCCCCTCGATTCTGCAGAGAGAGAGAAAAAGCACTATCCCAGAAATAGATACGAACCATCCCACAGTGGCAGGAAATCTCGTATGAAGAGTCCCAGATTGTTCTTCGGTATCGGCAGCCCCAACAGAGTCGTTAGCGTCGGGGCGACATCCGACTGTTCGATCCGTCTGTAGAATGTAAATTCATCTTTTGGCACCGCAGGGGCGGTATAAGTAGACTCCAAAGCCTTCAGCTTCGGTGACATGAATACCAATGCGGCGGATGTTTCGCCGGAAGATGAACCGCCGTGCCCTCCCCCATCGTTCATGCCGTGATCCCCGACTAACACGAAGAGCGTGTCTTTGAGGTGTTCTTCGGTTTCCATGGCGTGGTAGACTTGCTTTACAATGCCGTCCATTTCCTGTTGTTTTGGGACCATATGCTGGCTACAGTGGCATTGTTAGATCTTATAGTTGTTCCTGTTTCAGGTTTTCTGATATGCTTTGAGGCCTACCTTCGAGGTCCGGTCTTGTGACCAATGTGGTCCAGGCCAAGGTAGTGAAGTATCATGGCATCCCAGTCCGGCTGCTTGAGTTCCGGCGCAACATGGCGGGTAACATTGTTATCCACCTCTGTGAAGTCCTATAACTCTTTCTTAGCCACTCATTCAGATATCTACTTTTTTTCTTAAGAAAAAAAAAAAAAAAAA
Source organism: Arthrobotrys iridis (assembly GCA_036971165.1). Lineage (NCBI taxonomy): Eukaryota > Fungi > Ascomycota > Orbiliomycetes > Orbiliales > Orbiliaceae > Arthrobotrys > Arthrobotrys iridis. The sequence goes on along the minus strand of JAJTTS010000015.1, from coordinate 796,616 downwards.
AATGACGATATCTCTGAGATTCCAAACCCATACCGAAACAAAGAAACTGACAGTCCCATCAGTCCGCTGAAATATCCCAGGAAATAACTTCAACCAAGTATCGTCCCCGAACATGACGAGTTTCTTCCCACTCTGCTTGATCTGTGCCAACCAATTATCCTGGGTCGCTAAAGTTGACGTCGTATCTGACTCGGCAAAGTTGAGGATTAGATCCAAGAATCCGGGGATCGAGCCCGTCGTCAGAGCTTTGATCTTGGGCATGGTAATCGTTGGAGAGGTGGCATGAGCCGTGAACGGGATTGCGACGCCGGAACGTATCAGGCTATTGCGATTGTATTTCTTTTTGTAAGTTCCGGCAGCAAAATTCGATATGTACATTCAATCCATGGAGATGGAAAGAGGGTATCCCACCTTTGTGTATACTCAAATCCGGAATGCTCTCCAAACACAAAATCGCTATCATTCGAATTATCCCCGTCAGCATCTGAAGCAATAATAATAAAAAAATAAAACCCTGGACCAAGAATCCAAGCCGTATGATCACGCCGTTTTTCAATATATATGATGGATTATGTATATTTACCTCCTCAGCGCATCCACCAACATGAACACAATCTTCTCAAACTGCGCCGGCGCAGGGGTTTCGGCAGGGTCGTGATAGTCGGCATGTTGCGCGAGACCCTGCAGGAACGGCTTGTACGGGAAGAACGCCTTCGCGAAGACGAGAACCGCGATGACCAACAGGAGGTTGCCAGCCGTGAGCCGGAGCCAGCGGATCGAAGGTTGAAGCATCTGCACCGCGCGCGTCAAGTGTCAATGCGTGTTATCTGATACTGCTTCCCCGGGGTGGTTTTTCGGTGGGTTAATTATTGGAGGCCACTTACAATGCATTTCTTGAACTGGTAGTTAGTTAAGGAACTGGGGGCCCTTCGTGACGACGGCACTCGCACTCGGCCGCTTAGCCGTTTCGGGCCAACCGAGAACGTCGCGAACAACTTAAAAAAAAAAAAAAAAAAAAAACTCCAACATCTTCAACTCTCTTTCCGCAAAACAACAATCACGAACGGCAATTCAACAGCTTCAAAAGCTAGGGAGAAAGAAAAAAAAGAGTGAAGAGATAGAGAAGAGCAAACGGTGCACAACCGCCACAATGGCTTGATCTATCATTCATCGTAGACATTCCCTTTTCCAACTCCGACTTTTTCCAAACCCAGCCAATTGAGAGGTCCAAAACCCGCTGTCTGTTGCATTTTCACAACGGTCAACCCAACTTCGGGCCCCTCCGTTCGCGGATTTACCCCCACCACGGGGACCATCTACCAGCTTCACCACTGTCACGATGGTCCTCCCGCTCCTTCTTCGGCCAGGCCGTCGTCTGGTCCTCAATACTCGTCTGCATACGCATACATCAAATATCCTCTTCAAATCCACCATCACCACCACCGCCACAAGATGTGCGCCAAAAATAGGCACCTTGGAAGAGCTCAAAGCATCCCTACATCCTCCCGGCCCCACAGAAGCCGAAATCCAAGAGCTAGACGAATCCATAAGGCGTCTCCCACGGGAAGCTCAAGATCTGCTCGCCCGGAAATTCCCATTAATCCACGAATTCATCGGCCCGTCGCAGTCGCAGCTGCTAACTCTATCCTTACAGCCGTACCTGAACTTCTCGGATATCATGAAACCCGAAGAGCAGGAGGAGCTAGAAGGAGGGGAGAAGTCTGACAAGAAAGTTCCGCACAATCCTTTCACTATAAAAGCCATGCTGCCGGTGTACGGCACCATACTACCGCCAGGTTTCCACTTCGCGTACTTTAACGGCTATACCCAAGAATCGGACCTCTCACCCGACGGGTACATATCCTCGCAGTCCCCCGGAGGGCCTTGGACCCGTCGCATGTGGGCCGGCGGGAAACTAACCTTCAACCGTATGCCCGAGAAACGGAATAAAGGCGAAGACAAGGGCGCCCGTCGCGCCAGGCCGCTGCACATAGGGCGGCGAGCGTTCTGCCATGAAACGGTGGAAGACGTGCAGATGAAAGGAGAACCGGGGAGTCCGAACGAAATGATGTTTGTGTACCTCAGAAGGAAACTCTGGGCGACTGGGTACATTGTCAGAGAACCTACAAAATCGCCAAAGATCTTAGAGGTCGACGAGTTTGACGAGGATAAGGTGATTTTGCCGGATGAGGAGGTACCGTTGATCGAACAGCGGTGTTTGGTTTACATGCGACAGAAACCGGTTGAGACTATCACTTCTTCTAGGGACAGCCTCGTAGCCAAACTATTCGCTGAGAAACCAAAAGAGAAGGAGAAGGAGAAGGAACAGGAGACACAGGAGAAAGGAGACACACCCGGTCTACCTTCAAGTAAAGTAATTGCCAAAGAGATGACCCCAGCATCAAAAGTTTCCTCTCGTGCCGAAAAAGCAGAATTCAGCCACTCCTTCACCCCATCCCGCCAGCTCCTCTTCCGCTACTCGGCCCTCACCTTCAACGCCCACAAAATCCACTTTGACCCGGAATACACCAAAAACGTAGAAGGCCATAAAGACCTTCTGGTCCACGGCCCACTGACCCTTACCTTCTTACTCGAATTACTCAGAAATCACATGTTAGGCTTCGAGAAGCAGTACAAGGTCGCGACCTTTGAATACCGCAACATCGCGCCCGTCTACGTCGACGAGACGATCCACATCTACGGCAGAGAGTTACCGGATGCACCTGTCCCCGCGCAGGAACAAGACGACTACGACCCTCGTGATAAGTTAGTCCCCATGTACGACGAAATGGACAATATCAGAAAGGAACTCCAAAGACTAGGTCTGAGCAAGGACCCGCTCGTCAGCGAAGAGGAGAAAAAGAATCGGAAGAAAGAGCTGAGAAGAATGCTGTCAATGTTGACCAAGGAGAGCCAAAAGCTTGAAAAGTTCGAGCTAAAACCCAAGAGAATTATCGATTACAGAACGTTCGAACTCTGGGCGGAGAACGAGAAGGGGCAGGTCGTGGTTAGGGGGACGGCATTGATCGAAGATCTACCGGTCAGGGTTGAACTCACACCCGAACAACAGTGGAAGAGATACCAGAGCGAGATGGCAAGGAATAGGAAGATGATGCAGAAACAACAGCTGAGGGCCCACAAGGATCTAGTCAGAAGGAGGAGAAGGGAGAGGAAGATGAGATTGAGGCAGCAGCAAATGGAGAGGGAGAAGGTGAGGAGAGAGGAAAGGGAGAAGCTATGGAAAGAAGCTAGAGCCGCGATCGCTAGAGGTGAATTGCCGCAGGATTACATGCCGGATTTCGGCAAGGTTGATCAGATGATTCTTGAGTTGGAGGCGAAACATAAGGCAGAACGGGATGCAGCTGATGGATATCTAAATCAGGCAGTCGAAGACAGCAGGAATCAGCTTGGGGATGAGGCGTCGTGGCAGGTAGAGATCGATGAGAGGTTTGAGAATGAGGAGGATTCAGACGAAGAGCACGACGAAGATGAGAGCGATGAAGATGAGAGCGGAGAAGATGAAGAAGAAGACGAGGAATATGACGAAGATTACGAACGCAATTACGTTCAGGAACGGGAGGAAGAGTATAACGACGATGACCTCGGGAGGAAGAGGTAAATAACCCCAGAAGGAGGTGGTATTTTTTTTTACAACCGGTCTATTATTTGCATAAAGGATGTCTCATAACTGAGTGTAGATATGGGCTGCCCTTTAAACTGTATAATTACTACTTCTTCGATTGTACTTGTATATACTTTTCAGATCGCCCGGTACATAACTGCCAATATAGATATAGATACCTACACTTACGATTCATTCTACATGAAGGCACGGCAGTCTACGAAATTTGAACTCTGCTTGGCAAAATAAAAGATTCTCCATATTATTGTTTTATCTTTGACCTATCTAATAATAACACGAAGTATTTCTTTTTTGTCTTTCTTTCCTAATTGCCAAAAAAAATGTGTGTTCGAGCGAATCGAGACAAAACAATCCATCGGTACGTCTTGTCATCCGCTTGAAGATATATTTTGTATCTTTCCCAAAAAAAAAAACCCCGGCCTTGTAAGTTTCATCAAAGCGGACCAGCTGTTGTTTATCACAGATTATGGGAAGAGTTCCAAACTCTGTTTCCGCTGATTTTTGGATACGACGAGATAAGACGCAGAAGGGTTTCTTTGTAAGAGGCATTAGGTATCCTCGGAGTTCTTTTATTTTATTTTATTTTTGTTTTGTTGCAGCAAGTCCCGAATTTTTGAGACTAGGCCCTCAAGGAAGAGAGATTCTGTCGGAATAATCCAAGGATTTGAGAGAAGAGCCGGGTGAGGGAATGAATAGAGTTAATCGTCGTCAATGGGTATAATTGTAGAAAACCCAAGAGCGGTAGTTTAGGTCGAATGAAGCAGGTGAGGTATGGGGGAGAAAAGGATAAAGGTTTTTGTGAGCGCGGTGGTAGTTGGGAATAGACAATAAAAAAAGGATGGCCCATATCGTAGACCTTGGACATCGATACATCCAGTAGAGTAAAAAATGAAAAGACAGAGAGAGTGAGAGAAAAAAAAATTGAAAAGAAAAGAAAGGCGACTTTTGTGTTCGTTCCGATGGGGATCCGAGAGTAGTCGATATCGATGGAGCAAGTCGTTAAAGAAAGGCGAAAAGAGAAGAAAAAGAAACACCCAACAAAAAGAATATAGAGACCCGCCAAAGCAAAGAATTCTAGCACTCCGTTGGCCCGATTCTAATTGATATCAAAAAGGAGCTCGAAATGAAGAAACGGGAGACAGGAAATAGTACACTCGACAGCTTTTTTTGTTTGGATTCGCCGGTCGTGACATCGGTGATTGTGCTCACCATTCCAAAAAGAAAAGGGAAAAAAGATATAAAGTTCAAAAGGCGTAGGGAAAGAGAATTGAAGGGAGGTCGTGAGCTCTGTACACATAAAGCAAGAAACGAAACGAACCAATCCGTCCGAAAACAACCCGCCGTTTCAAGCTCCGAAAGAAAACAGATTGCTGCGCCGTATGAACATCCCAAGACAGCAAAAGGAAGAAATTTGACAGTGGAGTATAAGTTACAGAAGAAGAGTAATACCGGTGTTTCCGTGTAGTTACGATGGATGGGATAATGATAACGAAATAAAGTCAAAAGGCAAATAAAAAGGGCAAAGGAACATAAAGGAAAGAATCTTGGACGAACTCGGTGTGAGTAGATACTAGTTTTTTCATGGAAGGTAGACAGGTTGTCTTCCAGCGATCTTTGCCGTATTTCAATAGAACGGAAAATCAGGGGAGTAGCAGCAGCCACATCCCTTCATCCCGGGTATCGAAGTAGAAAGAAAAACACGAAACACATATGACCATAAAACGCCAATGAACTGATCCGCCGTAGACCGGAAAGGGAAAATAAAATACTTTCGCTTCAAATGCGCCGGGAATTGAGATTGAAAAACGAAGCAGAAAAGAAAAAAAGAAAAAAAACAGAGTACTTAAATGGCAGGGATCGGTGAGTCGAGTTTCAAGACACCGCGAATATGGGATTCGGCCATTCGGGCACGAACGGGGTCGAAGGGTTGAGTATTGTTGTTAGTGGGTGGTTGGAAAGTATTCTGAACAACCGGTGCGAAGTGTTGGTTCGAGCTCCTTCCGTTGCGGTAATGCTGGCCGTTGGCCTTGGAGTTGACCGGACGGTTCTGGTTGAAGTGACGGATACGAGGAGCTGGAGCAAATCCGACATTGTTCGTCTTAGCACGTCGCTCGTGGATGGTCGGCGACAATGGAACGCCTCCAGCGGTGTCTGGGATCTCAACATCTTTGAACTTTGGCTTGGGGGATGGAGACGGAGGTCCTCGAAGGTCAAATGGTTGTTGGTTTTGCATGAGCGCAGCCTTCAACTGATTGGCCTTTTCGGTTCTCTTGATATGAGTCTCCGGGTCGCATGCCTTAGCGCTGAGTGGACGGTGTCGTGGTCCTATAACAACTTCCTCCACAGGTCGCGGGGCCGACTTCTTCTCGGAGAAGTCCATGGCGAACAACATATCACGATCGTTTTCCGATTCATCCCGTTTAACCGACTTACCTCCGAATGGACTGCCAAGTCCATTTTGGAGTGCAGCGCTTGGCGGTGTGATGTTGCGGACGATCTGTGGATCGCTGGCGGAGGTTACCAATGGTTGAGGTGAGACCATTTCATTCTGTGAGAGCGCAGCGAGAGCCTTGCGAGCCCTTTCCTCCTTGTCAGCTTTGAAGAAGATATCTAGAGGGGTGCGAAGAGGAGCGGTTGGCGGAGGCGAGTCGGTGACCATTTGAGGGCGAACGGGGGATTCAGCCTCGGCTAACATCTTGGAGAGCGATGGACCGTCGGAGGCGGTTGGAACGGACTTTGAGAAGAACTTTGGGAGCGGAAGAGCATTGGGAGCGGGGGAGGCATCGTGGAAGCAAGCTCCAGCATAGCGACCCTTGTTGTTGGGGGTTGGTTTCCCGAACAAAAGATCGTCTGGTGGCGTATGTTGAGGCTCCGCTGGGGGTGTGAACTGCTGGACGGTGGTCATGCCATTGGTTGGGATATCAGTGGCACGCCTTCCCTTGCCCTTCCTCTTGTTATTATTGTTGTTTTGGAAGTTCTTCTTCCCCTTCCCGTCGGTATGGGCGCTGATAGCCGAGTCGCTAACGTAGGCATTGGGCTCACGGCGGTTTACAGGACCAGGAGTAGCTGGTGGAGTAACCAATCCCTTGTCAACGATAGAGTTGAGGGCAGAGTCAGAAGATGCACCATTGTCGACTTGGGCGGCTTCGCGGAACTTCTTAGTCAAGGCAGATTCTTGTCTGGGTTGTTGCTGTCCGTTGTTAGGGTTGCCGCGACGGTTCTTGTTGAAGTTGTTGTTCTTCTTGCCAGTAGTGGGTACCTGAGGGCTGCTCTTTGATTGACGATGCCTAGCCGGCGGCCGACTCGGGGTCGAGGCGACCTGATTTGTGCTACTATCGGACATTGTGACGGAGACGTATGTTTACGGAAAGATGCCGGTGGAGAGTATTGTGGGTCCAAGGTGCAGAACGTCTCGGAAAGCGACTGCAGGAATTAAAAACGGAAAACGAAGAAATCCGTGAAAGCAGAAAAACGCCGCGCAACGAAAAAGACAATCCTGATGAAAACTGATTAAAGGGAAACTAAAAGGAAAAAGAAGTGACAGGAGGGTTAGAGTGTCATCTAGACAGCACTGTGGAGAGGTGGTGGGAGAGAGAGATGAAGGGTAAGTACCAAGGATAGAACTGGCTTCCTTATGTTTATCGGAGGTTATCGGCGAAGCTATATCGATGGAGACAGAGCGGTTGGATTTGATGCGATTTGATTTGACTCGATAGTTGAGACAGGATTGGAGAGTTTTTTTTTTTAGCAGTCGGAAGTTTTAGGCGAGATGATATCGATCTGAAAGTTCTCGGTACGAGGAAGAGTTCTTGTTTGATTGGTTTCGAAGTAAGTTTATGATTGATTCTGAAGGTAATTTTGATGTTGATAATGACGATGATGAAGGATGTGGATTTAAGCGAGGGAGGTGGTGGAAGTGGCGGTGAGGATGGCGGCGAGGAGCGATGGAGATGAGGTTTGAGGATGAGGTGGTTTGTGAGGGAGAGGAAAGGGAAGAGGAAGAGGAGGAAGAGGAGGAAGAGGAAGAACAGAAGGGGGAATTCGAAGAGAGGAGGAAGAAGTAGAAGACGTGGAAGCGAGGGGCCTTTGTGTTGGGGGATTTGCCGAAAGGAGCAGATCACAACGCAGTGCGTTGTTGGACAGCCGAGCGCAACACCAAACGATTTAATTTTCCAGGCCTCGGATGCAAGAATAGAAACAAGGCTTCGAATTCGTATCGAAAAAGCGTTAAGGTAGGAAAAGCGCGGAAGGGAATAGATATATATGTATGTATACACCCAAGGATAGACTCTTGGGTTTTGTATATATAACTGAGACGGGAGGGGAAGAAGGGATGTGTGACTGATAGCGGAATCGGCGGGAGTTCGGTGGAGGAATTTCAATAAAGAGAGGTTTTTTTTTTTTTTTTTTTTCCTTGTTCTCTCTTTGCGGTGGTTCGAGAAATAGGTTTCGGGATGATATATACCTGGCTGGCCTGACACAATGGCTAAAGTTCGAAGGATATATACTAAACGGAGTCTGTATATTCTACGGATAGCATGGGACGTGTGGGATTTATTGGGAAATGGATCGGTGTAAAATTATATAAGGCTTTGGTAATATAATCGGGAAGGCAGGAACGGGGCGGAGAAACGAGGATCGGAAGCTGGAAATATTTCAAACCAGCACGGAGGAATGACAATTGCAAGTCGGAAAGCTCACAAAGCTGGTGATTCAAATAAAAAAATTTTAAAAAAAGAGCAAAGACAAAAAAATCAATGTTCCTAAATTAAAAGACGAGGCCCGGCAGGGGAAGAGGGCAGTTTTTATTCTTCTCTGGCCGTTAAATTGACCAGAGTCATCCTGCATTTGGCCCCGGCCGGTCCAGGACGTTCCTTCGTCCGTCCATGTTGCCTGTTACCGAATTAGCTGTCTTCAGCTAGAGAGAAACCTGTCCAGTCCACCCGGTGCAGGCAAAATCCATATCCATCCTTCATTCGCCTCCAGGAATCGTTCTTGATTCGCCCCATGCACAACCTCATGTATGCAAATGTACACCGCTTCATGTGGGTATAGCATGTCGAGGATGTGTACATTTCCCCCTCGCCTTCCCAAGCAGCCTGCCTAGGAAAGAGACAGACTCGAAAGCCTTCTGCAGTACCCACTCCGTTGGACCTCGACTGCACCGGATCTCCAGAATAATCTGGCACCGCCTGCCACTAACGGCTAGGGTTCTCACAGTTCAGTCCTCATTTCGCATGAACTTCAAACAATCTACCTCGCTGGCGTGCATGCAAGGGGGGTTGAGGGCGGCTCTCCCTCGCCGGTTTAAGCTACTCGGAACATCATCACGATGTTTTTGGGAAATCTATCAGGCGCCCGGGCTAGGACTTACCGGGTGGGTGTTATATGTTTGCACAATTGTGCTTACCGGTGGCTAACGGTTGACCTCCGTTTCCAATAGCGGCATTCGTCCCCTTGATTGAGTTATGCAATCTGCTACGTATACGCCGTACTCTACACATCTGGTGACAAGTCGAGGGTATCCCATTGAGACAGCCTCTCAGCCGATTCCGTACCGCCATATCTAGAGTTTTTTTGGAGTGGGGTGNNNTGGCGAGTTAGAAACAGTGCTGGTAGCACTTAATATCAGAGACAGGCCATGGCCTGGGTCATGTGAAGAGAAGCGGGCATTCCTGGCCTGGGATTCATTTAGATGACTGAGCTCCAACATCGGTCAGTTACATACGCCACCGTTGTCACCTAGCGCTATGGCAGCGAGCATTATTGAGACCAACGCTTTGGCCGGTGTGATTCCTTCACCGTGAGATCTCAGGACTGATGACATGCCCATCACAGATTTCCCAACGTTACCGAGAACTGTATATGCTTCAAGTACTTAAGTATACAGAGAGGGTCAATATATATTTGGACACGGACGGAGAGGATATGCCATGTGTGCTTCCATTGTTATCTTTGCCACCTCCGCAAGTCTTAGATTGCCATCGGATTTACAGCGAGACTGCATCAGATTGCTGACCGCATCGAGATCACTCCAGCCAACCTCCGTCCAACACAACGATGTTCTGTCACGTGATCTGCCGGGGATGGATGTGTGGGTGAATCCTTGTGTTGCCGGAGTGCGGGCAGCAGGTGGGAGCTGTCTGTCAGGAAGCTGTCCCACGCCAACTGCACTTTTGAGCCTCTCCACCAAGGAAACAGTCACTCCAACTCTCCTCACCCTCCAGCACGACATCCATCAGAACACCGAAGCAATCCTTCTGATATCCTCCTTCATCCTCTCAAACCTCTGCTCTTTCTCGATCTTCACGTAAAAAAAGCCAACGTCCGATAGCTCCTCGGATACTCCCTTACCCAAACCATGGATGTTGATATGCCAGATGCCGGCCCCTCCAAGGCTGTAGCCAAACCCAAGGGCGGTGGTGACGTTGACGGGAAGAAGAGATTCGAGGTCAAGAAGGTACGTACTTTACCCACCGATAAAAAAACACGTATGGATCTTCATTCTTTCAAACACTAACCTTCCATCCTGCCATCTAGTGGAGTGCCGTTGCTCTCTGGGCTTGGGATATCGTCGTTGGTATGTTTTATGCTTCCTTCTTCCTCATTCCCAAATATATCCTGTCCCTCGAAACAAATAGTCCAGAGAACATGTTAGCTAACACTTTACCTTCTCCTCCCTAGATAACTGTGCCATCTGCAGAAACCACATCATGGACCTCTGTATGAACACTCCATTCTCCATCCACCCGTCCAACCGTTTTATACAAACGCTCCGTGCCCCACGTTCCCCGAACCCTAAGGACCCACCATAGAGAACTGCAAGACTGACGTGTCCGCTACCGTTTTACCACAGGCATCGAATGTCAAGCCAACCAGGCCTCTGCCACGAGCGAAGAATGCACAGTAGCCTGGGGAATCTGCAATGTACGTGGTCTCTTCACCTTTCTTTCCTTTTTTCCAACTAAAACCCCACCCCTCTTCATTCCTTTGGTTCCTTTTTTTCTATTACCTATCCTCTTGCGACAAGCTATGACATCACAAGTCCACACGAAACAAACGAAACTAACAGAAATACCCAATCTAGCACGCCTTCCACTTCCACTGCATATCGAGATGGCTCAAGACCCGTCAAGTATGTCCGTTGGACAACAGAGATTGGGAATTCCAGAAGTATGGTCGCTAGACCACCTGGGGAAAAGACGTATTTTCACGAAAGGGGAGAGAGGCGGTACACGAGCACACGAACGAAAAAGGGAAAAGCATCTTACAGTTACGAATGAAACCACAGAGCGAGCGCTTCCGGCCATACAATAAAGTACCCGATTGGAAATACCATTATTATCTTTTCCTTTTATTTTATTTTTATCTGGTGATCTATAGATTCATGGATTCCAACTGCACTACCAACGACACTTCTTTACGATCCGAAACGATCAGATCCGACCTCTCCATTTGTATGTACCGCCTTCCGGGATCTTCTTCCGGGGTGATGAAACAAATCATTTCGATTCTGGTGCTTTTTTATTATTGTCATTTTTGACAATTGCTTTTCTTCTAGTTCTTTTTGGCGACGGAGAGAATGGGAGCATGGCGGTTCTAAAAACGTGAAAGGCAATATCGCAAAAGGACAGGGAAAAAGTACGGCTTCAACAGGGCTCTTTTTGTGGATTTTCTTTGTCTGATTTTGTTCATGGGTTTTCTGTATTCTGTTTTTTATGGGTTTTATTATACGATAAGGAATGAAGAGATATCATATCATATATTTCATCTTATGGTCTCCTAGGGTTGTGACCACGGTACCGTTGAGCTAAGACAATGTGGAATGAAGTTTTCGAATTCGCCGGAAACAGGCACGGCTCCGTTCCGGTGGGGTTGGTATAAACCAGCGGGCCATGCTTTTCAGAACACATGTCCGATGGACTTAAGCTTGCGTGGCCTCGAACTATATGGTGTACTCTAGTACAGGGCGTGGTCCGATAGACCGTCTAGACGTCGACTCAGACTGGATCCTTCGATTATCACACAATAAGTCACCACCCGGCGATTAGCTTATAATCAACCTTGGAAGCGCGGGCGAAAGTCACACAGAAGAAAAAACGTAGCACACAAGGGTGCTGCTAATCTAGTGCTGCATCAAGGAGCTGAAGTTAACGTTTATAGTTAAAGTTCCGAGTGCGACGGAATCTGAACGAACGGGGCGAGAACT
>JAJTTS010000015.1:748171-784740 GCA_036971165.1 Arthrobotrys iridis | reverse complement strand
CCCCCCCGGTGTTGGAATCAAACTCCTGGCTTTTGAAGATCATTGATATTGAGGCGGTTTGGCTTTTGAGATAGATAGTATGGTTTATCTTGAGGGCCGTCATGCTATCAGGAATTTTTTGAGGCTTTGCACGACCCGGTAAAAAAGGTTGATAAAAACAGGCTGATGAGGCGCAGCAGCGGAGGGACATAAAGTGCGAATGTACAGCCACATCTTGACTTCATATGTCGTCTCGACTTTCCTTCCCTTTCATACTCAAAAGCCTTGGGCATACGTACCGTGTACGCCGGCACCGAAAAAAAGGCTTGGGATGAAGACCGCCACCGGCTGAAAAAAATTTAAGTTCACGGAGCTGAGTGTAAAACCATTTCATAGAATTCTTTGATACTAATGAATCAGAGTCATGATATGACGTATTTTACATGGTTCCGTCAACTAGCATAGTAACGGACTATGTACTCCTCCTTTTGCCCGAGCTATGTTGGAGTGCTAGCAGCGAGCTTGAGCTCATGCTGAGTACCTTTGCAGCCACACTGCTCGCACGGTTAGCCCGGTCCTGTATATCTGACTCTATATTTAGTCTCAGCTCTTCTATGACCTCCAAGTAGGTATATATTACATTATAATATCAAATGGTGTATATATCCGTCCGAATTGCGAAGTTAGACGCCAGCCTGCTGTTATAAGTAATCCTACCATCTAAGTTAACTAGATATACGCCTGTTCTAAGTCGGACTTATCTGCCCAAGCCAGCTACAATCCTCGAGACGTCTCACAAACTTGAGAAAACCCCCGCACGGTAGCTTTGAGACTGTGCAGACGGTGGTATTTCGTTATTTATTCTTTCTTTCTTTATTTCCTTCCCTTTTGCTCCGGAATACAGTTCCATTGGTCTCCGTTTGACTACACACAAAGAGAAAAAAAAAATAGGGTAACAGAAAAAGAAAAAGCCGTAATATATAAATGACAATTATTCGATAGGAAAGGAAAAACGGGAGCCCAGTGATGTGTGAGAAAAACGGGTCAATGAAAACGGGTGATGACATGAGGTTTGTAGCGGGAGGAGGAGGAGGGTGATGGATTTTGTTTACAAAGGTTCTTCGGTTTCTCATGATAATTCGTAATAAGAGAGGCTTCTATATAACCACATTCTTTCGTTCAGAAATAGAAAAAGAAAGCAGCCGGAAACGTACTGCGTCCTAAGGGATAAGGATGAGAAACCTGAGGGAAAGGTGGATATGGTTATAGTGGTGTGTACTGAGTTTCAATTGATGAGGAACGCTCATGATTAGGGTACTCGAGAGGGAAAAAAGTTTGAAGAGCACAAAACAACGTCAAGGCGCAAAAAGGTATCGAAATTAACGGGTTTACACCGCTTCCAAAACCTTCTCCTTGAATTCCCTCTCGACCTTCTGGCCACTGTCGTCAGTTGTCGAGTCACCGTGGAGTCCGAGGAGGGCACCGAGATCGAACTTCGGCTGCTTCAGCAGCTTGACCTTGCGGACGTGGACCTTGAGATTTTGTTAGCACATATATTTATCAGACGCTCGACATGGTGGATTCGCGACGTACATCCTTCAGTGGGTAGATCGACTGGGCAGCCTTCTCAATCTCACGCTCAATGACCTCTGGGATGAGCTTGGTGGTGAGTTGGGCGAGAGTGCAGGTGGAAGCTTCCCTCTGGATGATCTCAACCATCTTTTTCCTAATGGCACGGATCTGGGAAGATTGGGCGTAGGTGGTCTTCTTGATCTGGTTTGGCCGTCTGCTGGTGAAGCCGATAGCGAACAGTCTAAGGAGGTAGTCGTCGGTAGTCTTGACGGTAACGTTGGCTTCAATGAGAGTCTGCCACTTGCGAACCAAGGATCGGAGCTTGTCGGAGGTGAAGTCGAGACCGTGGAAGTTGGTCAGGCAGTTTCGGCCCTGGACTTCATCGGTGCGTAGCTTGACCTTACGGAAGGAGTGGCCCTCATCCTTCTGGAGGTCGGCGAGGGAGACCTCGAAGACACGACCCTTGAGAGCGTCGTTGGCGTTCTTCTGACCAGTGGTTCGGTTTACGAGTGTCTTGCCGGCACTATTCGCATAGAGAAAATTCCAACTTTAGTCTTCCCGGTTCTCTCCTCTTTTATTCGATTCGTGATTGCTTGCGGATTTCGTTCACTCACTCTCTGACCTGGAACATCGATGGGGCCTTAAGGTTGTACCAGTCCTTGTTCTTGAAGGGGTCGACGGTTCTACAAAGCAAATTCCAATCAGCTACTCTGCCCCTAGCGATATTTTCGGGTTCTCCCTCTTTATTTCGAAACCGTGTGATCGTACCTCTTCTTGAGACCCTTCTTTCCCTTGGATAAACGCTTATTCTTTCCTCTATATGCCACGAAGAACCACCTATTAGCCTCCAACTCCCCGATCAATCAATATCGGCCGTCGACGAAGCGTAGGAACATACACAGCCATGTTGGATAAATGTTAAGATTCGCAAATTTCGAGATTAGAGGTCGAAGCGAACAGGATGAGAAGGGTGGTGCCGGGATATTGTCGATGGTCGTGATGTCGAAGTTGATGCTAGCCGGTATTTCGAGATCCTCTGCCAGTGGAAAGCTTTCTCCCACACAACACCTAAAAGCCAAGACCGTCTAATTTTTGCTGGGAGGGTTTGGGCTGGATGCCCTTATCTTATCAGTATAAAGCAAACAAAAAACTTAAATCACGTGATCAAATAGCCGCAACACATTCCTTGTGAGGACTGCGCAACACCACCCGCAGGTACAATATTACGAGACTAGACCACCCACTTGTGAAACCTCTCAACACGTTAATACGAAAGCATTAACCTAGTTTCAAGCTACAGCCTTGCAGATTAGTTATTAGGAAGCACTTAAGCATCAATATTATATCACCCAGTGAGGATATATCTCCTAGCGCCGCTGCATCTCAGCGGCATCTCAGGACTTCTTTCCCTCTTGGACCGACGAACACGAGCCGCTGCCCTCATAAACTTTTCGTCTAATCCTATATTCGCCGCTCTAAGATCATCTGCTCCGAGATTACGAGATACCTATATAGCGGCCTGTTATATTGTGCAGAGGCTCTAGATCCAGAAACTTCAGAGAAAAAACACCCGAGGTCTCAACTGACATCATGCACGATAGCAGCAGTGTGGTGGCTTCAACAGGCGAGCGCCCAAGGCCTCCACCGGCTGCACTGGAAGCTAGCTGTCAAATGTCTCCCCACCGATAAGATATCATGCTAATGTCTTGGAAAATGCCCCGAGCTCTATCGGAACGCTCCTACATGCATGTGCATATAAATGTGCGCACATCGAGGAGGTTGGTCTCAACATGTTTTCCTCTGCTTTTCACATCTTGAGCAGGTTTGCAAACTCTTACTAAATCTAGTTGATAATAGAGTGAGCGCTCGACCGCTGGGTTGTTCCGTGTGTGCGAACAATTGGAAGCGAGGATGACCCCTCAATCCAGCAGGCTTTCGATCGCGTATCGAGCAGCCTTTATGGCAAGATATCCATGATAGGCGTCATCCGTACCAAGGCACTTTGACGAAATGGGTGCTACATCTCCGTTCCGCCTCTTCCAGCGCCCAATTTCGCTGGTAATCTGATATACTGACCCTGTTCACCTTATTCGTCACTCGTCACTCTTCCCAAGTAGATTGGGTCCTTTGATATGTACGTTCCATCTGCCACACCCGGTGTGTTGTTATGGTCCCAGGTCTGGGCTATATCATACGAACATTAACACTCGGTGAGCAAGGGAAAAGCTTACAGGTCCCCAGAACTTTTAATTGCTATAATATAGGATGCTATTGAGTGCCACCAGGAAGCTCTTTCCCCCGCAGCACGCAGAAGTGCAAGAAGGGCAGCATCTGGCGAAAAAAAAAAAAAAAAAGGTTGAGCATGTGAGCTTCATCGTATCGAGATCATTTTGGCATTGTCTTTATCCCCAAGGCCATGGGCAGGGTATATGTTATTGCTGTCGGATTATTACTTTCGTATCACGCTCCTTCGGTTCGTAGAAGCGATGAACTTCCCTGCCGTTGTCCGTTTTGCCTGCCTTCGACGACGAGGACCGATATTCGCAATCTCTGCTAAATGCAGCGGATATACAAGAGGCCACGCAAGAGAGGCTGCAATTCGAAACTATCATATATCGGATGCTTTCACCCCTACCCGTGGTTTTTCCCTTTTAAAATTGGCCATATTTGACATGACATGACCTAGTTATATGAACAGGTTTTTGTGGTCAGCAGTTCGAGTGGAAGACGAAGGTTTCACGAGCTCACATGACATCCCAATACACATGCCTGCTAAGATTTGTCAATTGACAAGAAACAAAAAAGTTGTTCGCTACGCAAATGGAAGAGGGCAGGTGCACCGCAATTAAACGGCTGAGTGGGATTGCGATAGACAAGCGTCGATGCATCTCAGCCTTTTGTTTCGAAACGATAAAGCCGAGGTCCTTTCAATATCATACCCTTGACTTAACCAAAAGAACATAGCGGTATCTCTAAACGATCGTGCCGCACTTTGGTAGCCTTATGAGTTGCATTGCCGCATCATCAGCTTCCACAGTCCCCATTCGCAATAGCGATCCAAGCGCGCGATTTCTCAAGCAACGTATCCCTTTCAGTCTAGTGTTACGGGCTGATCTGTGTCGGCAACAAATGTCGCACTGGAATGGCTACAGAAGACAAATGAGATTCGAGGGGCCCATGTTTCGGAGGCGAAACGCATCCACACCCGCCGGCGTACATTGAAAGTATCGAATAGGTAGGCTAGGGCGACCCGGGACTGTGAAGGGGTACTTGGACAGTACATCTGCATGACAATAGACCCCTCACCGGCATCATTCGAATCACACTGGCAACATCCGACGTCGACGTTGGCACCAGGGAGTTTGAGGAGACAAAAAGACAGCAACCCCGCCCTTTTGGCAAGGTGAGGGTCCCATGAGGCGGCTAGCCTTAGGCACCCTCAGCAAAAAAGCAGCGGGACCCGGAGGGCAAGCGAAAGGGAGCAAAGGGCACCAGAGGGAACAAGCCAGAGGAACATTTTGCTGGTTTTCCCCTCTCTTTTGCTCGATTCCTGCGACAGACCAAAATCCACTAAGAGCACCCACCAAATTTTACTGGGAACCCTGCATGACTTGAGCCCTTCCGGGTTCTGCCAATCTGCAAAATACCTTGCTCATATTTATAGATTGCGTGCGCCACAGCAAGTGCCGTAAACAACCTCTTTTCTTCCTTTTCTTTCGAAAGCCAGACTGAACTTCTTTGCATCCACCTTTGGAACATAGGAAAGTAGAAAGAGGCGGATCTTCAGGGCAAGACTTCGTCATCCGGGCTGCGGATTGCCTCCCTCGATATCTATCATTTGACGGCTGTCTGTCAACACTCCGGCTGTGGTTGGTGCTAGTAGCCTTCCATCCAGCCCAGTACCAAAGACGTACTGGACGTGCGCTCCGACTAACCAAGGTCGCTGAACACCTGGCTTAGACAGCCAGCGGGTCAAACCAGTGCGGTTGTTCGTTCAGGTTACTCTACAGTCACCACACACAGTCGCCGCCCCATCTTTGTACGAATCGGCCCTCGAGGAAAACAGGACGGCCTTCTGACCTGACCCGACCTGGACCCCCCATCTAGCTCCGTCTCTTGTCTCCTTGCTTTTTTTCCATCAGTCTCTCGGTTTTTTTCGTTTCCTTTCCCTTTGTTCGATACATTTTTTTATATTTTATATTTTTCATTTTCCATTTTTCGTTTTCCATTTTATTTACTTTTTCCCAATTTCTCCAGAGCTTCTTCCTTTTATTCTCTGCTGGCCTGTTCTTGATATCGCTGCTCGTAGGATTTCATCCTTTCCAAGCGATTATTATTCATTCCCATTCTATCTATCTATCCATCACTGCCACCACTCGGAAATCCGCCAGCCCTATATTACGGTTGACTCGAGCTTGCCAAAACAGCACCGGGAACCCCATCTCTTTTTTTTTTTTTTTTTGTTTTCTGGTGAGATACTTAACCAGCGCCTGATCCCAGTTCAGTTGGACCACAAGCACAGAAGGCAAGCAATAATAAGGAAGCCTGTCATTCAACGGTTCGTTCCCGCCGGGACAGCAGAAAAGCAGCACAGCACCACCGCACTCCTCAAAAGGAAAACTCCATCCACATCCTTCCGTCTTGCAACCCGATATCCCCCAGGGAGCCTCACACCTGCGTCTCAAACTCTCGCCCGTCCTTTCCAATCTTTCACTCTAGCTTGCTTGCTTCTCTCCCTCTCTCCCTCTTTTTATTGGCATTTTATTCCAAAACCCAAAATACTCATCCTCCCGAATATCGCCTCACTCGGCTCAGACTCTTTTCGTCTTGAGAGTAGTAGTTTTTTTGCTTTGCAACGACAGCCGTTCGCCCGTCCGTCATCGTCTCTTGTTTCCCCCCCCCTTCGACCCGTTTGCGCCGCATTTTATACTCGGCCCTCAATGGGCAGTAGCGATCACCTGAGGAAATTAGTATAACCAAACCAACCTCACAAGCCACCACCACACCGACATGTCCGACGAAGAAGGAAACAAAGGGCGCCAGAGCAAGGAAGAGCGCGCGGCCATGAAGAACGCAGCTCGCTCGCAGCGGAGCATCAAAGCCAGGTCGCTACTCGCAAATCTCATCCGTAAGTTTTCTCGGATAGTCCATCTTCGTATAACGTTTTTTTGTTTATATATTTGTCATGGCCAGAGAAGCCGAGATGGATGCTGACAGCAATACATCCACATCCAGACGAACAACACAAAATCGACATCGAACCCTCCAAAATTACGAGCACAAAGTATGTCCGCGAGCTGGGCCTGAAGTTCGTTACCGCCGATGAGCAGAGCTATCCGTGGCCGTACATATCGACATCGCAGATTAGCAGTCAGGACCTGGCGCAGCTTGAGGCTGCCATTGCCAATTCCAAAGTCACAGCAGTCAAGGTATGTGTGAGCTGTTTCCATATCAGCCTAACCCTTATCAGCCAATTATTCCTTTATGAACACGGCATCTGCCTGAAACCCTTTTTTTTTTTTTTTTTTAAAAAAAAAAAATTTATTATCTCAATTATTTTATTGTTTCTCGGAGTAGCCGTGATTTGACGCCATAAGCTGACACGAACTCTATAGGATGACATGTACAATACAGCTGCGCAGTTCCGTTCACGCACATCCATATCAACACCATCACGACCCAATCTGAGTCCGACCAGTAGTTTTTCCTTTACAAATCCTCACGACTCACACGGAAACCCACCCCCGGATGGTTATAGGATCCCGCCATCCTTGCCGCCATTGCAAACTCAGGCTCCACCTCCTCCTAGTCCTCATTCTCATTCAAGACTCAATTCCCTGGCGGAAGCGAGTTCTGCTCAAGCATCTGCAACCTCGGCGCATCCCTCTTCAGCTAATCCGGGACATCACTGGGCTGGAGCGGCAGCTGCAGTTTCAACATCAACACATATAAGTTCTCCACCTGAGGCGCCACCAGCGGGCTCCGTGCCGCAGACCTTGATAAACGAGGCTAGGAGCGCAGCAGGATTTACTTCATCCAACCCAAGGAAGAGAATGTATCCCTTCGACTCTCTAGATTCTCAAGTGGAGGAAGACTTTGTCAGGGTCAAAATACCCAAGAGCAGCATCAAGGATATCGTCGAGGCAGAGACCGCGCGTTACTTGGCTCAGATCCGAGATCTCGAATCGCGAATAAATGATTTGGAACGGGACGCTGAGCGACAAAACAAAGATGTGCACAGGTTACGGAACGAGAACGAGAGGCTGCGCAAAGATCTTACATTGCAAGGCGGCGATGAGATAGAAAAACTAAGGGCGGAAAACGAGCATCTTAAGGCTTTAGGACGTAGATTGTTCGAATGAGCCAGCGGAGCGTCTCCCACACATACCCAATATGCATTTCCTTTGTCAAGATTGATATAATTCCGGTTTACTATACAGGATTTTCACAGCTATTCTTCCTTTCTTCAAAAACGTTGACCGTCCTAGTTTATCTAGTATACCCTTTTCTCAGTAGCTCTTCTTTCCTTTGTCTTCCTCACGGCTCTTTTTTACTGTTACCGAACGCGATCTCTTTTGCGAATCTTTACGACGACCTTTCTTTTCTCTAAAAACAGCTTCAGGGTTCTTTGGGGTATCCGTTTCCTTACATTTTTGGATACAATGCCTCCAAAGCTTTTTTTTTATCTTCTTTTCTTCAAATTTACAATTTGGCAATCGGCGGTATATTTTCGAATATCACGAATTTATTGCATGCTTCTCTATCATGAATAAGATACACATTTTAGCCAGCCCTTCTAACAAATTTTGATTCTAAACCTTTTCAACAAAAATGTATTTAACTATCTTGTCACTTCTCCTTCTCCTTCTTCTGCACATACATTTCTACCTTTTCATTCGATTTCCCATTTACAATTTACTAAATACCGTTCTACCAATCCTTTTCCTTTCTCAACCTTTCTTCATTTTCAATTTTCAATTCTTTTGATACCCTCTGGCACTCACACTCTAGCTAGTTCAGTGGCAAGGAATCACCTACCTGTATTACCATATCTTTATTTTTATTTTTCCTGTATGCCTCATAGAACATTTATCCCATCACGTACATAAAAAGCGGCTACGGGGGGGAAAACTAAATCCATAATACAAAAAGATGGGAAACAAAAAAAAAAAAGGAATCTACAAATACCAGGTTGAAAAGACCTAGCTAGACCACGTTAGCAAGCCCATATAACCGCCACACCCGTGGGGTGGAGCCTATCATCAATTTAGATACCATGCCGCGGAGAATCCTCATTGGCCGCCTCTCTTTGTTTCGATCTGAATGCCACAAAGCCTCTCCCTTGCGTCCCTGGACCTTTTGAGCTTCCACGCCACAGTTCGGCATGTGGACGGAAAAGGCTTTATGATCATTTTCCGTATCGAAAAGTTAGAAATTTCACTTATGCAAGGACATCCTTAGGGGAGGAATGTACACTACAAAAATACAATCAAGCCTTATATCCAGCAGCCTATCGACGAAAAGATAAGCGGGTCATGCGCCACAGCGTTGACGTTGCTTGCCACCGGGATTTTCGATGTTGTTTTTTGTGTGACTTAGAACTCTCTCTAGCTCGATAGCTAAGAAAAAAAACTCTACTTTGAAGTCCCTGCGCGGTGGCAAAATATGTGATGGCTGGTAGACGCCAGGGGGGGAAGCGAATTATTCTGAGGTTTCATGTGAACGTCGAAAGAGGCTTTCTGTGGCACATGAGTCGTCTGGGAAATATAGTGCAGACGTACATACATCGATAGAAGAATGGATTAAGTTTTTCCTTTCTCTCACTCTGTGGGGCGCATTGACGACAAACGTTCGATGTTGATCAATTGATCGAGAGATTTCGCCTTGTGAGCTGGCTTGTATGTATGTATGTATGTATGTATGTACATACTCTCTATGATATGCAAAAATACGGAACATTCCATGCCGAGAAATAACCTTCATTATCGTTTACAAGCGTCAACTCCAACTCCTTGTACAGTACAGTTTCGACTCTCCTTCGCTATGCGCATGACAGGTCATGTGGCCAGTTTCGCTCAATCTATCGAATCATAAAGCGATCGCGTTCCGTTCGATATCATGACGGGTCACAATGACATGCCGGCCTCGCATCTGCAGAAAAGGGATCCCCTGTGGCTAACGGCCTCGGAATTATGAAAATGCTTGAAGAGAGTTCAAACCCGGTTTTGAATAAATCCACAATGCAAGGGAGGGCACGACAGACCCCTCGACACGAACAAAATGATGAGGGGTTGTTTGATCGATGAGGGAAAAAACCCCCAACCTTTTTTTTTCTCTTTGATAGTGTGCGTTAAACTGCAGAAACTTGCATGAGAATAGTCTCTTCACTAGACAGACAGAAAAGACGGTTATTCCAACTCGCTTCATATTTCTGTGTGCCTGTTTTCTATGGTCCCTGCAGGGTGTACGCTTGAATCACAGCATATATCCGGATCGTTAAAGTCATTTCGATTGGGCGATTTGGCTAGACGCGGGGGGCCTTGAACATGCATGCTCTCCTTGAACTAAAGAGTGCACGAAAGCCACTCGACCATCCAAACCCGGTATGCAAGTTGCAACATCGCATCATCATTTTTGCAGCAGGTTTAATGTATAGTAGTCCATAGTTGCTCACTAAGCAGAAGTTCTAATTCTGCTTCAACAAATCACGGCAAAAGGAGGGTTACCAGATAGGCGAAAATCCATGCGTCGTCGGTTGTCTATCAGGAACTAGAAAAACCTAGAGCTGCAGGCCTGACGGCTTGGGGCAATCGACGCGGGGCTGGCGCGACATCAACGTGGTAGTTTAGCCGCAAAAGATAGGAATGCAAGCTAAGCAGGTCCCAAGCGATGCAGCAGGAAACCTGCTTTCTTTTCCTCCCACCGAAGATCGCAACGCAAATGAGAGTCCTTTTCCCCTAGCCATGTGGAGCTTCGAGTGAGAACACGTCCTGTCGAATCAATAGCAAAGGCTGAGGCCGCATGGCGAATATCATTGCCTTATGGGGACTCAAAACGCCGTCGAAGAAGCTCCGCCAGGAGATGGTGGGATGGATTAGCCTTTCGGCAACGTAAGCCTTTTGCCGACTGGATCGGGTCTCATTCTAGAATACCAGGCTGCAGGTGGGACGAGCCCGTCGATCTGTTACTTGATCCCGGAGATGTGTCGACTATGACCTCGTGGTATATATCCCTAGGCAATATTAGGCTCGACGGGAGTGTAAAATTTTAAAAATAGATACGGATGGATTCGTGGTAGTCAGGCTCGGGGAAAGAGTGAGCTGTAGGGAATCATTGCCAGTACAGGACTGATCGACCTGTCAGAGACTCCGGTGCTCCTCGCCTCAAGCGATGGAGATATCAATGCGGCATACCGGAGAGAGGATGATGTTAGGCAAGGGGGTATGCGGCATGAGGCATGCAGATGTGAGGAATGTGTTGAGATGCGGTCGAATTCGCGAATTCACTAGCCTCAAATATCCCAAGGTAAAGGTTACGTCTCAGCCACCGTCGCTCAAATCTCGGATATAAGAGTAAATATGTATGTAGAGCCTCCGCAGAGACTCGAAAGATTCTTTTAATTGATGAATGAGACAGGCTCCAAAACAGCCTGCATACATTAGACTGGCTGGGAGCATTGAAGCCCACAGGCGTCTGTATTGTATGCATGCAGCAAGCACGATTATCCCTAACTAACATGGTCTAATTGCACGAAGATATTGTATGCCGAAAGGGAACTCGATCGATCCGATCGAGATGCCGTTCCTGGTTGCCTGCTGCCTTGTACATATGTAATAACAATTAAATCAAATAGAGGAACCGCTTCACCGGCCGCGTCCCTAATTAGGCAGGCTGAAACTTACCGGATGCATGGCCTGCTCAAAACGCCATACCGCGGCTCATTGAAAGCAGAGCCAAGGTAGAAGTTATCTATGAGAGATTAAGCAGAAGACATCGCGGGCATCTCGTTGATATAATCGATAACAACGTAAACGATTCGATATTAAGCTAAGAATCCTGTGGGAGTAATTAATGCTGTTGTGTGTTGTCTGTGCTGACCCGGCGTTGCACGAGGTCAGGGGTTCGCCAAGACAGTTCGGGCAAGCATCAGCTTCCTATTGGGCGCGTCGCCCAACATCCAACAAAACCCAACTCACTCAGGCCGCTCGTCAATTGCAACCCCTATTCCCCCACTCACAAAGATATTAGCCCTATCATCATTGATAGTTGATTTCACGATTTGGAAGTTTCATAACGATGATGGTCCCTTATTTCTGGAATACGCTTCCTCTAGCTGCCATGTGTCAGAACTTCCACCTAATATAATTACGAGTATAATCCACATTAATACAGCGACTTGACACCTATCATCTCACCACTTCTAGGGATAGTATGCATAGAAATGTTAGCATTGACACCACTTGCCTAATTTATAGGGAAGCCGATTACACAAGTCTCTATATTACTTCAGGAGCTCTACATTAGATAATGTATCTGGCTTTGGCCACCCGTTAATTAAGTCGAAATTAGAGTTTGAGCATATCCTAGCCTTTTCTTGATTGGATAGATGTCTCAAACCATATCGTGTGAACTGCGATTTATTCCATGGCTCCTATCTAGGAAGGAATCGAGATTTGTGGTTTACTAATGCGAGTGTGAGGAGATTGCGGGAATTTCTCCCGAGCTGAAGTTCAACACACCAATCAGAGACCTTCTGTGACATTCACGACAACTTTAGTCGAGAGTGCCACAATTTGAACGGCTACCATGCATTTAAGAGATGGCTGGATTTACCTGGATCATATAGTCATGTATGATCCCGCTTTATGGTGTCTCCTAACGGGCTGCAACTCTTAAAGGCATCCCTTTTTCACAACCTTTGACGCGCTAGATCGGCCCATGGCCGGTTTTTGCTCGAAGTGAGATTTATGCGGCAATTAAGTGTCAGATATTTTTGCATTGATGCGGCTAGATATTGCTGGTGCTACCCAAATGTTCGATTTTGATTATGGGGAATCAAGTTTTCAACTTCTCGAGGGACCCGTATGATACCATGACGTACTGTGAATTCGAACATGACCATACATATATAATACATATCTGCTTCCAGGTCATCAAACCATTACCAAAGTATTTGAGTGAGCCTCAAATTATCTGATGAACCAGTAGTCTCGGTCCCAATGAACCAGCACATATGTAGTAGAATAGACGCATTTATCAATCGGACGCAACGCTAGTCGGAGTAACACCTTCAACCGAATTTGAGCAATCCCATCCAAGGGAACATGCTGTAGGAAAAGGCTGACATGCATATATGGTGGTATTACTAGTTGATAGTGCATTAATACACCGGCGTGTGAAGCTGGGGACGGTTATATAGTAGGGTTACTATTTATATATTACCGGCCAATAAATATGAGTATAGACCGACAGAGACAAAGATATACTACCTAGGCTACTTCGTTGCTGGATTTTGCTCGTTAATCTCGCAGTGCTAATGGGAATAAAGTTTGAGCTTGTGGGCGAGATGTGGTTTATACCAATTATATTATATCTCGATGTACATACTTGCGTTTCCAGGATTATACCCTGATACAGAAGCTATTCTTTGGCGGCCAAGCAGCATGTGATCCGAGGCTTACGTTGGCTAACACAACTTTACATTCAGCTGGGGTGTACCCAAAACTGTGGCCCAGGATACTAGGCTTAAACCATGGCGCTGTGATGCCACTGAAACGTGAAATTTGGAAAATCGAGAATCGGGGTTTGAGGTAAGCACACATCTTGGTCGTCATATAGGCAACAGGTATGCGCTCTAGCTTCTTATCATCTCTCTAAGATGCAGCATATAGACTATGAAAGGCTATCGAGCAGTCTAGTGTGTTAGGTCCTCGGGTTATTTAACAAGATTTATACTTTTTTTATTTGACCCTTGCGGGATCATTAGCTCTTATCAGCCTAGGGAATATTTCAGACGCATATCTCTTCCAAACTCTGGATAGGTCACGAGACTGGATGTATGACGCGTATGGGTCGTGATTTGGTAGTCAGCAGAACTGTAATTTTGGGTGATGTCAGACCTATCAATGCTATAGTCATATGAAAGGATATAGTATTGTAGGCTGGCACTATCTGAAGCCGTATAATTGGTAATGAATACCTAGTAAATGGGTAAGCTGAGGATAAATACCTGTCTCGTGAACTACCCTGCGATCTTCTTCCGAATACCACGAGATGGTATCTATGAATGCCGTTGATACACGTTGAGCATTTAATTTATTTAAGCAAAGTTATTTTTGGCGTTCTAGGCCTGATAAACCCAGAACATATACTTGATGAGCTTGGCTTAATAGGTGGATCATCAATCTATCAGCGTATCTCTGTCTCTAGGTCAGTTTCGCTTCTCTATATTTAAACTCTATTGATTTCTTAGATAATGTGTAGGTTTCTACGGGATCACTATCTGGCACCAAGCACGTAAAAAGTGATCGTTCAAGAGAGCTCACGAGTTGCATCTTCGCTCTTGATTCCAGAACTTTCTCTATGCGTAATGCTGGGTCGTAAGAATATGATAACAGAGGTATATAGTCGACAAGTGATACAGACGACTGTACTATAAAGTAACTTTTTGGTGATAACAAAATTTTCATTCTTATGTGGGTGTAAGTAGAACTGTCTTCCCATATAGAGTTCAAGCCGCTGGGGAACTGGCTGCGGATCGGCTGGTACGATGAGTGTAGCTGCACTACAAGGAGTTCGGTAATTTGAATTGTGTGTTGCTGTTGTATTGTGCATATGTGCAACACAGCTAAAGAAAACAAACACAGCTGAAATAGGAAATTTTGGGGAGAATTTCACCGACTAGGTTCCCAACCGAATTCCCAGCCGCCGATGTTAACGCGGTTCGTATCTTGAAGCCTATCCATATCTGTTTCGACTCGACATACCGAAAGGAGACTTAACATCAGCCCACTATGTCTTGTGGAGGACGAGCATTGAGAACCAGGCTATATTTCTGAATCACAACCTGGTTGTACTGCGCTGAGGCCTAACACTCTGAGATATCGGCATATTTTTAGATGACGCGAATCCACCCGCATATCGACGGAGACATCGAGGGTGATTGGTACGGATTCACCGAGAAGGCTGGTTAATGATCTGAAATGGATGCAAATATGGCACCATATTTGAATGCCCAGGCTTTATCTCTTTATCGCACAATCTCGATGTGAATGAGGTGTGATTGGGCGTGCGCAGTCGGATTCATTCATCAAAAATGTCATTACTCGTTATGGGTACATTGGTTGAGACATTGCAGGGTCCGATATCAAAGAATCGCCTACCGTCCAAAATCGATATTCATAAATGCATAAAGTAACTATAACGAACTCAAACAACTTCCTTCGTAGTGACTGGGCTTTCAGATACCTCCACGGATTTTTCGCTGTCGCCGGCCTTCGACTTGTCCGTAGATCCCGCTCTCGATGTGAACGACGATGGTAATGAACTGAGGAGTTTGGGAGTATAGTGTATCGCCAATGCTCTGACTGCTGGTGCGGAGGCGCAAATCAACGTGAGATTCAATTCGATCCTACCAGAGAGAAGACCAGTTAGTTTCACAAATTCGAGTATTGGTAACAGTCCAGGATTAATGTGTATGCGTACATTGTCCATGCATCAATCATCAAGCCTGAGCTAGCATTAGCACTGTAGTTCTGGAATTCGTCGATAGTCCAGAGCCTGAATCCGCTTGCAATACAAGCTCTATCCACGTGAAAAAGTGTTAGTATCGAAATATTAAGAGCTATATGAATGGGATACTTACACTGCGCCTAGCGAAAAGGTTATGACGGCGATAATCTTTTCTCTCGGATAGAGCTTCAGCTGGAAAACCATGGGCATGGGAATAATCCATATGGCAACATCAGTTACAATATAGATAGTTCCAAATATCATCAATGGAATCCGGGTATCAAATTTGCAGGGCCTTTCGAATAGATGATTCCAATAATCAATCGGTCTGCATTGCACACAATGTAGGATTATGGCAGCGACTGAATTTGCAATTGTGACTGCTCCTGTTCCGTAGACGGCCCACTTTACGTAGTTTAATGTTGCCACGCGGAAGTAGAAGAGTAATAACGAAATCTTGAGGATACACATGATGAAAGGATACATCACAGTGAGCACAAGATAAATCTGTTCGTAGTTATGGGCATGTTAGAAATCTTACGCATCTACAGCTCTAGCGTTTTGCAAATTGGTAGGGGAAATAATCATACCTTGAAACTTTCAGTAAGTGCATCCCAGGATCTGTCATAGTAGAATTGGTATTCCCCGCCTTTTAAGCTTCATGTTAGTCTACTTTTTTGGACTAAAAGTAGGATGTCTGCCGGGTTAGATATTTGCCTTACTTATTTGGCTGTGATGTACAGACACCGCTCCGTATATGATGGTTAAGCCCTACAAAACAATAGTTAGCGGGCAGAAAATAGGCGTAGACGCATTGGTTACTACAGAATACTCCGCGGTGCTGATTAACTTACAAAACCCGCTAGTGCCAGCCAGTCGAATGACCGGATACCTCCTGCTACTTTGTACCGAGACCACATCCTCAATCCAACAGCTAGGGATGTCAGGACTGTGAATGCGACGAAGATCGGTACGACAATGGGAATGTTTCTTTTGTGCGGGAGGTCGGGGATGAGAAGGGACTGGGCAAATAGATAACCGCCAAAGAAATCTTCGCCGTTAAGCTCTTTTACAAAGGGGTCCACATCTGAAGGTTTTGTACCAAAATCCTCTAACAAATTCTCCTTTGTGAGTCGATATCTATGAGAACGAAAATAGTCCGCATATATCTCGAAGACCCGAGTGAGGGTTAGGTGAGAGTATTTGGGGGTTGCAGCACCAACCCAAGTCGACAGACTCAGGAAGTTTACAAGTTCCTCTCCAGAAACCTGAGTTGACTCCGACATTGTGATCTTGTTAAAAAAAAAATTATTTTAAGACAAAGAGAAACTCGAGAAAAATCGAGAAAGCTGGACTAAGTGGTTGAAGGGGAAGAAGAAACAGAACCAAGACAAAAAAAGTGCGTGTGTAAAATTTATATATACATGTTCCACATGGCTACTATATGTATATGTATATCAGGTATTCGTTTCGAACTCATATGATCATGCAAATCCTCCGAACTAAGAATTCAGCCCTCCAGTAGTGTATATATATATCTCCGTGAAAAAGAGGAAGTTCGGATGAGTTTGTCACACACCTGCAGGAGTTGGCTCAAAACTATCCAGGCGCCATCTTTTTCCAACACAACCGTGTTTGGGGCCCACAATGCTGGCGAATTCCATTTAAAGAATCAAGCTGCTCTCTCTTCTTTGTCTTTGACTCGTTAACAATTTCATAAGCACTCACTCCAGCTTTCGAGCCTTGTGTATCGACAAAATGTGGCTCCAATTTGCTCCGATCAAGTTTCTTATCTTGTTCTCCATTTCATCATCGTGTGTTGCCGCGATCAGCCTCGATGCCTTTTATGCTTGGATCTATGGGAGCTATCGAGTATCCAGAAGTGGTACTGTTGGTAAACGAGGGGAGGGTTTGAGCGGTCCCGAAGATAGCCTGGACATTCGTGACGTTCAGGCAAGGGATGTACTGGACAAGCTCAAGAGGCAGGGCCCAAACACCTGCAATTGCTACGAAATAAAGACGGCCTTTTATTCTCTGAGGAGTCTCGAATCATATATGGCAACACCATTCGGGGCATGCACTGTCAGCGCGACTACTTCAAATCTATGCCCCACGGATCATATCTGCGCCTGTCAAGCCAGCGGAACCAGCATATGCGTGCCCACAGCGTCACAAACCACTACAGAATGTGGTACCCCTTGGGCCGGCCCAACTACCTACCCTCCAAGGGACTTTACTTGGACGCTAAGCGCTCCCCTCAGTTACTTCGCTTTTCCAAGTGAACAATGCGGAGGGACACTTGCTGCTGCCGCGACACTCTGTAAGAATTACCATCTGGTTCACGGTTATCTCAAAATTTACTAACGATTCTTCTTTCTGCAAAAATAGCATGGAGTTCAATCCAGACTGAGTGCCCTGTGACGCAATCCTGCGTTTGCCAGACCGCATCGCGCTTTTCAAGGTGTATAGAAACTACCAACATCGCTCCTGGCGCAGGAACAGACTGCCTCACTTGCAGATACGAGTTCAACTACAATCTCCCCCCTCCTTCCGCGACTGCCAGAATTGGTGGTCAGTGCGGCGGCAAGTGCTGGACTGGGCCAACGAATTGCCCCACTAGAGCTAGTTGCTTTACGGAAACAACGCCGACACCTGGTGGATACGCTGAGTGTGCTCTCTCAAATCCAACGCGTCGAATGAAGGTGAGACGGGACCATGAGATCATAAATGTCCCTGCAAGGGTCCACGCGGTAGCGACGCCAATTTACTTCTAGGCGGGGTGTGGTGGAGTTATTATTTTCATGTATACCATATAGAGGTTTCTATTTTGGACTCTCTATACCTGCTTGCTTAATGATTAATTAATTATGTTGAAATGTGATATATAATCTATTTAATGATATCATGAGACAATTCGAATTTACCTGCATACATACCTGCATTGATGCGCTAAGGGCGGTCAGAGTGATGGCCAGCAAACGGGTAGAGAAAGCCGATCTGACAAGATTGTGGAGACCCAGCTCCGTGGCTGAACGGAGCTTTACCTGGGCCACACGTGCGCTGTCGAGGAATCAAGCTGGATTGGTGGGCCAGGCTCTGTACGGCACAAAATACGCATGGCCTCCACGCCACGTTCCAACTGAATTGGGCAGGTCGAGCAGCACGGCGAAGTATTTGACAAACTCAGCTATTATTTGAAGATCTTTTGTCAAAGATGCCTCGATGGATCGATATGGACTGGTTGAGATTGTGGAGTTTAGGAGGCGTGTTGGTGTGGGATTTTGTTTATGCTTTCCAATACAGGAGAAATTGCAGGGATTCGCTGACAAAACAGGAAATTAGGACAAACCCTGTCCCTTGACAATCGATTACTTGTGGTAAATAATTGTCTCTCAACGTTGCAACACATTTCCCGAAGCTATAGCTCTAATCATAACTCGAACCCCTGATATATTACGAGACTATGATCGACCTTCGAAGATGTTAAATATAGTTTTGATAGACGACTTGCCTGAATAATACAGTACTCCGAAGCGCCCAGCCTGTGAATTAAGCATTTGTAATTTTGGTTCCTATATTCTTGTATATTATCCCCGGCAACCTTGACCCTTTAAGTTGGTGCCTCCCTTTGCCGCCGGAGATTTCTGACCCGATGATGAACCCGATATCTAGTATAGTCACTAGTTCTTTTGATATGAAGACATCTGGGCGTGAAAATCAACCTTGCGGTGTCTATCCAGATTCTGTTGCCGTATGCTATAACCCGGAGATCTAGAATTGTCAAAGAACCCCGTTTTACAGAGTGGGCTTGCATTCCAGATGCATGCACATCTAATATTCCGACGAGGCGTTTAACACCCCGCGTCTAACTACCGAAACTTATATTAGCTCAATTGAACCGAATACTCACAAATCTGTGAAGTGATTCAAACCGGTTCTGTTCGGGAGCTAGCCTCAATCCGAATAGTCTGCAGAATGGCGTAGCAGCGGTGGCGTAGAAAACCAACCTACATGACCGTGCATGTGCCCTCGACTTATGAGCTTGATATAATACATGTGCCAAGATATTGGGCTGCAGTTTCGACTGGTGGGACCTGGTTTTGTATGAAAATCTCCGAATGCTCGCTCACGGTCTACCTCTATATCTCTTCGTGGGTATACTACCCGAGAATTTCCGTTCCGGCGCAACCCGAAGATATATAGATGTATAATTATAATAGAGGCTTTACAATCTTCTCGCACTTAGTATGTTAGCTTCTATTCCGTGGGATCAATGTCATATCAGTCGACATCTGCCGTAGAATGAAGCAGTATAACAAAACTAAAAACTATGGCAAAAATGATTGTTTGCACCTCAGCTCGAGACTCATGCTCACCTATTCCGTTAGGATAATCCCGTTTAAATTTGACCAGTAACTTTCACAGTATCCGGTCTCAGATAGAATTACACAATGCCTCATCCCTTAGACTACGGCACACCGTAGCACTGTAATACTGATCGTGCTGATCAATAGCTATATAGTCCAAGAGGAGATCTACTACCTCTTCCTAAACTGATTACTTTATAAACTAATCGATAATTTGGCCGTGAAATATACGTAGAAGTTTGAATGCATATTGAACACGCATGAAGTATTGACCTGCGAACATATATACGCTCCTGCGAAGCTGCTAATCAAGTAAAAGTTATGTAAACATGCAGATATTTGTTTGGAAATTTAGGCCAACCGAGGTTTCTAAATCCCACGGTACCTTATCCTAAATCTTCATTTCCAACTTACTCGTGTATAGTTAAATAGTTTTATAGATTCAAAGGAACTGGAATGGTCCATTCCTATCAAATTGGAAGGTGTCAGAAGCCTGGAGTTATGGAGTGACTTACAAGACAAATTTTGCAGTATTTTAATAACAGGAAGTAGCAGTATTAATTTCGGCCAATGGTAGATAGTTAAAATTATATTAAGATGTAGTCCTTCATGATAATCTAATAATTTTATCGGGGCGAATAATTTTGTCTCGTCATCCAGCGGAGTTCAAAAAGTTCAAATACTAATTGTTTTAACGTTCCATATTATATCGTATTGAAGGGTCTGCGATTTATACCTTACAATACTGACGTTAACACTCTTTCCCTCGATAAGGTGAGGACACAGTGCTTGCTTCTTGTTCTTCTGATAAACAGGTCATGGAGTTGAGGAACAATCAATTTGGATTGGTCTCGTTCCCAATTTGGATCGCATTTGTAGGCTGGTGCCACGATTTTCTTGAAATTTAGGTTCACCATAATGCTGTATAGCTTGTATCTATTGCCTGCACTATTATTATCATGATAAAACGGAAACTATATCACTTTGGATCAGCCTTAATCTTAAGCGACTGGTGATATACTCTCCTGAATTGTAGCAAATATCTTATTTCTAGTGGGCTAACACGCGCCCGTCCACAAGTTCACCTCCGTCTGTTGCTGAGACTAAATCTATCTATACTCATGAATCCCGTCGTGTTATGGTTATATATGATTGGATTCTGAAATTGCACGATGGGTAGCTCGGACTCTGATCAAACTTCTAACTCTATATGCTAGTGTTTTTATTGTGCTATATTAAGTCCTTAAGCGATGAACTGGGCGACCATGGCATTGTCAACATGAAATGTTAAAAAGCTCCGAGCAGTTCCGGTAAGTTACCTAGTGCACAGATATAAGAAAATAGTAGCTTGTTGAGCATGAGATCAACTTCGAGTTCATTAACGACTATATCAATCTCAGGCTGCATCGACTACATAAAATGTAGCTAAAACATAGGTGAATGCATACGGTGTCAAAACATGACCGAATGGCGTCCTCGGAACCAAAAAAAAATAATTTTCTATCTTGATCCTGCATACCTGGATGGATAGTAAGTATCAGTAGGAAGCACATATTTTGCATATTGTTGATACATGTTCGCATGTTATAGGCTCGTATTTGAGTGTTATCAATGTATCGCGATATTCCCGAATATACCGCGGCACGATTACGTATGTAGTAGTCACCATGCGTCTCAATTTCAAGAGAGAGAGATTAAAAATAAACCCTGAGACACCTCTAAACATCCGGACGACATGCTGATACGAGGGTACTTGAAACATTTATCCGATCTTATTTATTGGCCCTGTTGAACATTTGTAGGGCAGCTCTCTTAGCATGGTAGCACCGAGATTCCTAAACAGATGTTATATGATAGCATTCGTGACCTGATGTACAAGACGGCTACGCCGCACTATCTCAGAACATGCTGATATATCACTAGAGGAACTATAGAGATTTCTATATATGCAGCTGTAAACTCAAGCAGGATAAATTCACAGGTACTACCAGATCTCTGCTATAAAATCCGCAAGGTAGTGTATACAGTGCCTCGTGAGTTTGTATTGATCAATTAGGTCTTATAAAGAGGTATATAAGCTACAATACTGGGGGTACCTGGACTTGCGGAACATAGTCGTTATATTATGACTTGCCCGCCCACCCTAGCATCGATAACGTTTCCCGGGCCGTAACCACGGGCCCGAGATCCCCCCCATAGTACCCAATCGTCGATCGGTTGAATAAGCCACACCAATGTTCCAAAGATACGTTATCAATCAGCACATGGGCTAGTGATAGGCGAACTTGAGTTTCACCGCAAAAACCTAAGTAGCAATCAATCTAGTAACCAATTGCAAATGACCATATGGCCAACCTTATCTTCTGGACGACGGCTGGCAATATCGATTTGAGACTTTCTCTAAAAAAAAAACTGAAATTGTACGTAAAACCGAAATCCTAAAAAAAAAAACCAATACATCTTCAAAGCCGTCTAGACCGCCCTTCCAATTTGTTGCTCGTTCGACGTCTTGATCCCAATGAGTCTATTTAGCCTTATCGGAACGGGTGTTGATTGATCAAATTGCGGCAGGCGGGCCCATACCCGTCAATCTCACATCAA
Source organism: Arthrobotrys iridis (assembly GCA_036971165.1). NCBI lineage: Eukaryota > Fungi > Ascomycota > Orbiliomycetes > Orbiliales > Orbiliaceae > Arthrobotrys > Arthrobotrys iridis. The sequence goes on along the minus strand of JAJTTS010000015.1, from coordinate 762,490 downwards.
TAATCCGCCTTCCGCCTTACTAGCATGGCGGCTGAATACGTCGGTCTTTCTCTAGGATCCATCCACCTGATCAAAAAAACTAGCGTACGAGGCCAGTCCAAGTTTTCGAGATAAGAGAACAAATCATCTGACAGCACAGATGTCCAGTCCCCTGTGCCTCCTTGGTGTTTCGCCGTTTTGCCATCAAAGATGCCCTATTCGTCTACCGACATATTCTTAGATAAATGATTACCAACGCAATCCTGCAGGCGGCAGGCTTCACTGCGAGCATCATGCACCGTTGTCGTGAAAAAGACTCGGCATTCTCCAGATTACAGGGTATACATGTTTATCGATAAGCAACCCTGGTCGGATTCATGCACCTAGAATTCTCCTGTACTGCTTGCACATGCACCCACAATTTTGCGGTTTGGAATTCGCCGCCTGAACGGAAGCGGGTTGAAAACGAAGAGTTCAAGAAATATTGCACGGGTAGTTTAAACGTTTAATGTCGTGGAATAGCAGCCGAGGGTTTCGCATTTGGGCTGTATATGGAGTAGAGCTGTTCCCTTTTTTTTTTTTTTTTTGGCATAAAAGAGAGATACTAGCTCTAGGAGATGCTATGGAAAAGGGAAAATGTACTAAAGTACCAGGTTTATTTTAACATGAATTCGGAAGGAACTTCCTTTTCACCTGATTGATAAAACTTCCCAAATTGTCTATTCATTGCTATTTTCTATAAAAGATGGAAAGCCCGAGCCCTTAGTGTAACCACCCAAACATAGACTCCAAAGCGTAGCTGAAGCCTGGAGAATTCGCTACTTTTAGTCATCGAGGCACCAATGCGTAGTGTAACGTTATATTATATGATATTGCAGATATCAATATTGGAATATCTCGAATACAGTGCTTCGATTCAGAGCAGCTTAAGGTTTGATCGGGTCCGAGCGCGAGAGGGAATGAGAAGTGAGGGAACATTAGACAGCCCTCTCAGTATACCAGGCCAAATATTACTTGACATCGATCGATGAATACTCGAGTAAGGTTTGATTTGCGGCAATTGAATGGAGACCCAAAAAAGGTCTTGTGGAGATGGGAGACCATGCGGGACGTTGGATCTCAGACGGCCTACTTGCAGAAAGTTTGAGCCGAAATGCATAAAGCTATCGATTATGCCGCTATAGTTACTATTCGTAATATTATCGCTTGGTGGCCGGATTGTGGCTCGCTCGAGTTGAACCATGAGGCAGACTATTAGATAGACGAACCGATTATCCGGATTCCACATATGCTGAGCGAAGCGCAGGTTGTTTATGCTAGCTTGCAATCGCACAAAGTTTTAATGCGGAAACAATTGTTTTCCCGCAGTCTTAGGGAAATGCTCCTAATGGATCCGGTTCCCTTTGTTGCCTGGTCTCAAAACTTCGACTTAACGCCATTGAAGAGACGACGTGTGGCCTCTTAGAAGTTGTTTGTTGTACCGGTACTGTCGACTTAGTCCTGCGGGTAGGGTTCCGCGATTTACCTTAGCTTCATATAGAGCTGATATGAAGGTCTAACCGGTCTGTACGTAAATATTAGAGTTTTGTCACACCACTTTCTTCGAAAAAATACTCGTATTTCTTGCCTCATGAAGTTTGGTAAGGAGCACTGGGCTGCTTATGTCTCTTATTTAGCGTCGTAGTCCGCAAGGTTGATGCTAGCGCTTAACACTCAACACAGTATCGGTCTTGAATTATGGAGTCGTCGGACTCGGATTTTGTCGTGTCGAGGAGGTGTGGGAATCGCTTTCAATTTAACCCTTATTGGGTTAAACTGGGTGATTTTTTTTTTCGTTGTGCGGGACCTTGTTCAGCCACCCAAGCCATTCGGCTTCTCATCTGTCGCTGTCTGTTGAATTCGTCGATGTCGCTAGAATTAGCCCAAATATCGTTTTTTTCCTTGACGGAGTGAGGGTGTGGAGAACAAGGAACAAGGAAGCCATTTCACAAAAATACATTCCAACCATCAAGCATTTCAAGGGATATCATTCGTCAGGTTTCTAAAAATTGAACAAAAAATTTTTTTGCCATCCTTTAACTCAATGTAACCGTCGATTGCATTGAAACGGCTTTTTTTTTTTTAACGAGTTCGAGAACATGAAGGGTTCGGCCGATCGATCAAGTTTCCGTGCCATTGTGTCGGTTTTGCAGGTGAAAAGAACCGTTGGCCACATGAGTCGAAGGTCGTGAGCTGTGTTCAAATATAGAACCCGAACAATCATCGAACGTCCTGTCGATGACTCCGGCTGATCACATGCTTTACATCACTCAGCAGGAGGAAATGGAAGAAATAACATGGTACCCTTGTGCCCCATATTTCTTGTGACAATACGCAGCATACGTTTCGTCTTCAGCCCTGTAGCTGTTGAGCAGGAGCTACCACAAGTCCGAGGGTATTTTCTCCTCACTTGGGACCCAACAACAAGGATATGGCCATCGACGCCCATGCTGTCGACATGTGTGGGTCCGTAGGTCAAACGGGCCAAATTTCTGTGATCGGAATGCGAAGGGCCAGAAATTTGGAGGTCTAGCTGCTCTAGCTCCATGCATGTCTGCTGCAACTATCACACCCACCTGAAGACTGAAAGCTTGGCTGATTGGAGTTCCCGAATCGAACGTCGATCTCAAGCATAGACGGGACGTCGAAACGGCCTGATCCTCCATTGCCGCTTTACAGTGGTTTAGTTTCGACTATCTCGGATTTAGTGAAGCTTTAAGAGGGGTGTTTTTTTGTTATATCCTGTATATTCGCGAGATGGTGTGAGTGATATATATCGACCGACGAATAGGGCAGCAGAGCTCGTGTTTGAGATGTTCGACAGGAACTCGCACTGCCATGCACCCCAATCGCACATTTGACAGCTCTTAGCTCCCCAGACATTACTAGTAACGTAAGCGAGCTCGAGCTCGCAGGCTCACCAATGTGAAAAGCTTATGGTCCCATTCCAAGAACACGGAATTCAAGCAGTTTTATGAAGCGATTGCAGATATTGATAGGCATAATACTCATAGACGAAGTCTCGCTTACAGCCTGTTCACATCTCCCGCTCGATTACGCTGATCCTTCGATCGACTATCCGACAAGATACCAATGAACCAGCTAAGCCCCAATCATAACTTTCGAAAGCGAAAGGCTGTTGCGGATCAAGCGTTGGTCATCTGCTACTCTAAAGAGGATACTTAAGTGCTTAACGATCTAGCGTGTGATAAGATCGTCGATAGTCTGCATAAGATACTAGCCGCCATTCACTTTCAGTTACTGTATGAAGCTTTAGCCCCAGTTGCCCTTGTATCAACCTGAAGAGCATCGATCCACCAGATCCTCATACCTTAAATCTACCTAGCTGTGAAACCGTTTTTTAACTTTATGGCGACCCTCATGATCGACCTCACATTTGCATTGGCTATGTGCATGCATCTGTACGCGTGTTAGGTTAAGTTATAGAAATATGCTTTCTAGTGGCTGGTCTTTTAGACAAATCCGGGAGATACTAGAGCTAAGCACCTTGGTTTTTTGCTTACTGCATGTATTAGCTTGAGCAAATCTCTGCCAGGAGCAAAGAGGTCAGCTCCGGATATCAGGTGAGGTTGCAGAGGAGGTCTTTTGCAAGGAAGTCCGCTTTAATCTATCGTAGCTTCGGACTTGGAGGTAAGAAAACGGTATGGCGAGCGGTGGCGGTTGAACTTGGGCTTCGGTAACCATCGCCAGGTGCAATTGGAACACTGTCGAAAGAATTCCATGAATTGTAACCATCACATCAGACTTATGTCCATGGATTTTGAGTCACCTATTTTTGACTATGATAGCTGCTGGTAATGAATTCCTGGCGATTTGTTAGACAAGAACCTGAAAATACATGGCTTACCTAATTCGCCACTGGCTGTCGAATCAGAAGCAAGGGCAAAAAAAAAAAACTTCCTAGGCAGGATCCTAACACATGTACACATCGCACCAAGCAGGGAATAGAAGGGAGATAGACATGAGTAATCAAGCCCTAAGCCAAACTCGGAGAATCTAGAGTATTCATTCGGTGTCTTCGGAAGTCTAGTCGCTGGAAGACTCTTCGAACGGCTCTTTCGCTTGACTACGCTCGAAAAGCACGAAAAGATGATGGTGAGGAGTTCAACTCGACGTCCCGAAATAGGATCCGGCCATGGAGATGGAAGGGAAAAAAAAAAAGAACTTGATGAAGACGGCACGGTGTAATTCGGATAGATGGTCTGACGGGATTGACCGGTCGGCCGGAGCGTGGGGATAATTCGTACGTATACAGAGTTGTAATAGCCGTCCGATTCGTCAAGAGAAAGGCCGAGAGGGATGCCGAAAATTCTCGCCAACATCGTCGGATTTGAAATACACTCCTCACACGATAACGGCTTTTTGCTTCGGGTTTTTTTTTTTTCCCCTTGAGCTTTTACTCTCCCCACACACACCACGCACGGGCTGCCCAGTCCGGCGGGATTATGGAGTAATTATCTTCGGACGGGATGAGAATTACCCGAAGTCTGGGTTTCCCGGAGAGTTGTGTATATTATCAAAATCTATTATTTGAGCCGTTAAACTCACACCAGGGTGGGAGAAAGGCAACGTCGTCGTTTATGCAAGACAAACTCATCCTCTACCTTTGTCCCGCGTGTTTGTGTGTGTGAAATCCCAATCACGATGATGCCCATGGAACAAGCATGCCATCGCATTGATCAATTGGGCCTCTGATATCCATTTTCATGCCGAGTCAAGGTGTCCGCAGTTATCAGGTGGGGGAAAATGAGAGCACAAGTTGAAGCGGAACCCGCAAGGATTTTTGGGTTGGGGGTTTACATACATCGAAAGAGGGGAGCGAAGAGCTGCCGAAAACCATAGCAAAGACGACAAGGAAGAAGAGAAACAACACAACCTGCGTGTCGTGATGCTACTCGTCCAAAAAGTTTTCCGAGGTTTACAAGCGAAGCGGAACTCGACCTTTTCCCTCTTCCCCCTCATTCATGTATGTACGTACACAGGCCACCGTAAAAGGCAAAAAAGCACGTCGGCTTACAGGCTACATTTACATTGCATATATGCACAGCTAACTGGCCAGAAATCAGGGGGAGAGAAGAGGAGCAGGCATCTATCGTCTTTTTCTTTCTCCTTGCCCCGCTTGAACGCAGCATGAAAAACAAGAATATGGGTATGGCTGCAGGCCCAGTAGTCGTGAGATGCCCGAAAGAAGAAAGAAAGAAAAATACTACATATGCGCGACGTGAAGTTTTTTTCTGATTCGTTCGAACCGAGCAGAGCTCTCGTAACGTGACTTTCGCATTTGATTCGTTTCTTGGTTGTCTGTTCAAGAATTCTAGACATTTTTCTTCTTCTTCGGGATGTCAACCTGGCAAATCTTCTAGCTTCCGCAGCTAGCAGGCAAAGGCACTCGGACTCGTACCCATCCAATGTTGCACAATGCGGAGAAGATCAGATTGACCAGAAACCGGCGAACCACCGATTGCAATTTTTGTTCCCATTGTTGTGAAGGTTCTACTTGATGGTCGCAGAACAATTAGAGTATATCACTGGATCTTATAGACAGCTTTCAGGCGAATAGCAAATATACCGCCTGCAATGTTAATGCATCTCTTTGAGGCGGATGGTTAAACTCAATATTGCAACACCATCAACACCATCACCACATTTCATTTCCGACGAGTAGAAATGAAGCGGCAGAACTCTGCACCCAATTGTAACTAAAGCCCTACTTTGCCGTCTCTTCTCATGCGAACCATACCGATGTAGACGGAAGGCGCGGGATGACTTCTGACAGCCGCACCTGGTTTCCACACACACCCTCCACGTTCTGTTTCTAGCCTTCTTTCATGCACAAAATGACTGCCTTTTTTTTTGCTCTGGTCCCTCCACACTGTCCCTCCTGTAAGGCAGATCCATTAGTTAAACAGGTGAGCAAGTACCGGGGAGACGATTTTTACCCCAATGTCTCACCCAATAATCTAGAAGGAATCTCACGCCATCATCATCATCATCACCACTAAAAATCTGAGGTTGCGCGGCCCAGCTTCAAGAGGAAATCCCCACGTTTTTCGTTAGTGGGCGCAAAAAAAATAAAGAAATATAAATTTTTTTTTTTTTTTCGGAGATGCGGAGTAGTATACTCCTCGTCTTGCGACTGACAGGGCTCTATGGAGTGTGTCGACTAGCATACACGACCTGAAGCGGCCACTTAAAAAAGGTACGAGATCTGAAGGTGGGGGGAGAATATCATGATCCAAACAATTCATGTATAAACCTGAAAAACTTTTAGTACTGGATGTAAAGATAGAAACCAGTGAAAACTTTTATTCGCCGGGACGTTCGCAATGATCCCAGGATGAAAGCGGATATCGAAGGAGTCTAATGAAACCGCTCTCGTGATCGGGTACAGGTATTCTAGGTCTACCATATTGTTTCGGGATCTTGTGGGAAATGAAGTCCAATGAAAATCTTTGAAAGCCGAGAATAATCAAGTCATCGTATGGAAACTTGGTGACTTTTTTTTTTCATACACGTGGAGAGAAAAATGTTGAACACATACAGACTACTACCCATTGTTTCCCGCCCAAAGCCTAATGGTGGAAAATGAGATACATTCAAACGCCTTTGGTTGAAAGAGAACCTCCCAAAAAGCAGACAGCGTCGCCAATAGTGAAAAGACTCCCAAAAGAGAAGAGTTCAAAAATAAAAAATAAAAATAGAAAAGCAGAGTTTTTCAGTCGTTGTAATCGTATCATTCATGTAGAACACTGGCAATTGTTTTGTTTATTTGAAAACCAAGAATAGAGGAGGATGTGCTAAATAGGAATTTTTTCCATTTTTTAAAACAGGAACTTATTGGTTTCGACTGAATCCAAGCACTTTGGACCAGTGAAGGTTAAGCTAATTACAAGAGGCGGGTTTTGATGTAAGAGACTTCGCTAAATATAACACCCAAATAAATAAAGAAGACAAAATACACTTGTAAACGCCATTTGAGGTTTTGAAAGGAAAGGATAGCCTAGAAAACAATCCTGAGAAAGGAAGAGGAGGTATCCAGTTGAAGATTTTGCGCCGATTGAGAAGGAAAACTGAACCGTCCGTGGTATGTGGTTGAAGGAAAGAAATAACGCCGGGTTTGATAAAACCCATACCCAGTGATAGAAATAGTAATAGTAATGATAAACGCCGAAAGTCCCAACTTGTCGATGGTAAGGAAAGAGGCCGGGAGTTATCCTTAAGATATGAAAAATGAAAATGAAAAATGAAGACATAGGAAATGGTGTTCTTGAAAGATCGTAAAGGGTCCAAATGATTGATTAAAATATTTCCGATTAGAATAGTTGTGAAGGAATGGTGAAGAAAAATTTTTTGTGATGATGAGAAGAGGGAGACCATGGTGGAGAGAAGATTCACTGTTTCGAATCTTCATCATCATCAGGGAACTCGCCATAGAGCTCGTCGAAGCTCGGAAAGCTGACGTACTGTCCTTCCGACTTCGACAGGCATGGTAGCTGTCGTTGAGAACCGAAGGGGAAGTGGCATCCTTCGGATGGAGATGAAGATGGAGTAGAAGTAGGAGTGTTTACAGAGAATGACGAAGGAGTTGGCAAGGCTGAGGTGTTCGTCATTGATGATAATGTCGGCGAGTTTGGAGAGCTCGATACTCGGGCCAAATACGCAACTGCTGACCTGGATGGACTTCGGCACCTGTCCCGGCCAGATTGTTGGACTGAAGAGCACTGTGCTGTAACGCAAGGAGGGATCACTGAGGGCGGTGTCAGTGGTGGCCTTCGTCTTACAGCGGCAGGCATCGAGCTGATGACTGGAGTTGGTAGTGAGATGAACATTGTGGTATTTGTATGTGTATGTTTGGGTGGATAGTCTATAGAATCGAACTCCGGTCCAATCTACAGTGTATCAACAGGAAATCAAAGTCGGACACAAGCAATATATAGTCTTCGAAGATCTATAGTCCACTGATTTGGTGTCAATACGCCGAGCGTCGAAAGCCTTCTTTTTTTCTTTCTGGGAAACGTAGATAAGATCGACAGGTTGGGTCCTGGAGTAATAGTAGCAAGTCCGGAGAGATGGTGCGCAGGGTCGCTGTTTATATTCGTTTGCAGGTGTGTGGTCGGAATGAGAATGCTTTTTGGATTTCAAATCGGGAATATGACGAAGGCTTTTGTCAAAGTGGCGAAAATACCAGGCTTTTCTCTATCGACAAGAATGTTTATTGGTTTCTGAATAAAGATTTCTGTAATTTTATGGAAGCAGCCCGAAGCGTCGGAAGGCACTGTCACTGCTATATATAATTTATACGAGGAGGAAGAACTATTGTCTGAGCCGGCGAAGGAGGTTGTGTGCCAACGCACTGGGAGAAGGGGTGCCCTTTTTGTAAGCTGTTAACCTGACCGCTGCTTGCCTGGCTGGTTCACTAACGTGCTGGCGGGCTGGCCCTGCTTGTGCTTTGCTGCGCTTGCTTGTTGGCAAGAGACTGGCCTGCCTTTTGCTCTATTCCAGTTTCCTGCGTGCCAGTTGTGTGTGGGTGTGGGTGGGTGTGGGTGTGAGTGAGAGAGTGTGTCCGGACACTCTCCCCCCTACATACCCATGCTCTCCCTACCTCTCACACTTTTGCTTAGCTGTCCATAGCGTGGAAAATTGTCAGCTTCTGGTCCTTGGTGCTGCCACCGCATGTTTACTTTTTCCCTTCGATCCCCCCCTTCCCCCTCCTGGTTTAGCCCCCCATGGGTCGATGCATGTACCGTTACTGTTGGGGTAAAAAAGGAAAAGGCAAGAGGGTGGAGACGGCTGTGTGCCAACATGATGGAGAAGAGGGAAAGGCCATGCATGAGTTGTTAGCATGTTCCCCTGCCCAGTTCTGGGAGAGCCAACTGGAACCAGCGACACTTTCCCGACGAATGGAACAGAGAGGGCCTTTTTCGGTGTCTCGAAGTATTGTGATGGTGGTGTGGGCCAGCCAGCCCGAGGGATTGCTTGTTGGATTCATCGCTATTCCATCCTCGGACCGAGAGATGGCGGGTGTTCGTGATAGTCACTTCACTCTGCTTGCTCGCTCAGGGGTACCATCAAGTGGACATTATCAAAAAAATCTGTGGAGAAGAAGTACACACGACGGTGCCTTTCACACTGCAGCAAACAGACTGCGAGTCAGGAACCAGGGCACGATAATTCTCCCCCTTTTTTTTTAAACCAAAAACCACGGAAGGAAAATTTTCGAGATCTCATATGATCATGACGTCTGAAACCACGATAATTTAAAAAAATTTCGGCTCTTTGAGAGACCTTTGCTTTTCAATTCCGATGTTGTCTTTGCGGGGAAAAAAGCAATCCCGATGCCCCGTTGAAAGGAGTTATTCCCTCACGGCCAAATGGGACTTCTATTCGAAAGACTGCTCTGGGGTTTTTGTTATCTTTCGAGGCATTTCTTCTGTCCGAGACATCCAACACTGGCCACGACCGACTCTCTACGGCGGTGTGGTGTATCACACAAGAAGAACTTCGATGCGCTTCATGCTGGATTCAGTCTAGGTTTTCCGGTGGCCAAGGTCGATATGAAAACCATCTTCAGCGAACGGAGCACGCCGGGTAAAGGCTGCCTGTTCCCAGGCTATCGGATTTCAGTCTTACAAGCCGACTACCAAAAACATTTTTTTTTTTCCTTCTATAATGTCTACGATACATACCGATGAGACCTGCGTCGATGGGTGTATTACGTCCAGGTGACATATTGCAATGTATTCGGTTTGAATTGTGTTCAGGAACATTACTCCCTGGTATCATTTACCCCCTTGCCAGGTGTCCATTCTGGAAAAATGTCGGTCCTTGAAAAAAAAAAAAAAAACAATAAGAATTTACTCCAGACGTCCCTCAGGATAAATGGCATGGGTTTGGGCACACGGTTCCAGATGAGGCAACAGAAATTTGATGCAAGGTTCAAGCGAAGGAGCGACGGAACAATGCATTGCTTCCGTGAATCGATGGAGTTCGATTCACGCACGAGAAGGAAGTTCTAGGAATGTTGGCCATATCAACGGTTGTCCGGATGAATGTGGTTTCGAATGCTGGAATTCCAATATACGACATGATGGGTGAGAAAATAAAAAAATAGAAATAAAAAATAAAAAATAAAAAATAAAAAAGGATGACATTGTGTGAGTGCGTAAGGGAGAATTTCTCATCGTCGGCCCTATGGCTATCCGTAGCCGTCGAATGCCATCCCGTTGGACTTTTGTCAGTGCTGCGACGTTGGATGGATGAATAATACACCTATAGTGGACGATATATACGACTAAGCCTCCCGGGGGCTCGACTCGACCCTCAGCCCCTGGCAAGGGCAGGATTTGTGTTGTGAGCGTGAGACCACGGTGAGGATTGTCAAGCCAAAACCAGACAAATCCTGTGCCTGGATTTTCGATTCAAACAAGTCCCCTCGGGAATGCAAATAAGCCCTGGCTGACTGGGAACACAAACATCGCCTTTTTCTCTCGCCTTTCTTTATTTAGAGAGTTCGATTTCATGATCCCTTAACCAATATCATGTAATATACGTCCCATTCCCAAGGAACTGCTGAAACTAGGGCTGGGCTTGATACCCATCGATGGACCATCCATCGGCCCTGCAGGCGCGATCCAGCCGTACCTGAAACTTGCAAATCGCAAAACATTTAAAACTCAACAAAGAGAGTGCCAAAAATACACCATCCCAGTCGAAAAGGGATCATGATCATGCAAAAGAACGACGAAATGGCAAAAAAGGCGAGGCATGACTGCGTCGTCCGAAGCTACCTGCTGCGGATCCATTCTGGAATATTATTCCCCGAACACCCCCAGCTGCCTCTTTGAATCGGCCCTTCGACCGTCTAACCGTCGAAATAAAAGCCCCCCCACGGACCGTCGTGGGGATATGTTGGGAGGCCTCCAAGGCAAACCACGAGAAGCAATATCATCGCATATTATTCGCCATCTTGCTGCTCTCTGGTTGTTACTCGATTCGTTTTGTCGCTTCGGCGAAACCCTTCGTTCACTTCCGACAAACCTCTTCTGTGTGCCTTTTTTCTTGGTGACATTATTCCTGTTCGGAGTGGGATGACCTATTAAACGCTGTCTGCACATGTCCTCGTGGGTCGTCGCTTCTTTCGCGTGCGACTGGCTGGTTTTGGCGATGTCCTGGTGCGAAAGATCATATCTTATTGCATGTCGCAAGCTCATAGGCAGGCGCAAAGGTCTTGATTACCCACCTGGATCTCCCACGCCCCATGTGGGGATAATTCCCAACTCCAAGGTTCTGATGCAGCTTGTCTGGTAAGTTTTCCGTAAACATAAACGTCGACACGAGCTTCATATCGACCGTTTCTATTTTATTTTTTTTATTTTTTTTGTTGGGGGTGTGGATTCATAACACGTCGACATGAAGTCACACTAACTGGAAGGATGCGTTATTATTTTACACACCTCCAAATGCAGATATTTTTGTTCGGAAAAATGTTGTACGAGTCGAGGAAGGACATCACGAACAGGTGATATGATCCATCATAAACACCTCATCGCGACAAAACCCTCATTTTCTTCGAAAAGGGAAATTCTAAAACAAAGAAGGAAAAAATATTGCTATATCGATCTCCAAATAACCGACCTTGCGAGTTTCAAAATTTTATTTTATTTTCCAGATTCAAAGCAACATATACGATCTGTAACGACATAGTGCTATGGCGTTTTGGGCCTATCACAGCTTCCCAACCCAGTTTTGTGCCTATGACGCACCAGCCATTACTGCACCACAGAGGTGTTCGATTTGTAAGGTGAATATTCTGTGAACCAACAGGTGCATCAGCCACTCGTCATCGTTTAGCAAGTGACCTAGGCAGGAAGTAGACAAACAATTTCATATGGAACGAATACGTATACGATCACGCGGTGCCATCCATCACCTTGCAGGTACGACAGCCAAAACCCTTGTTGTAAAGCTTCCATTGACGATAGCCTTCTCGCTTCGTATCCTTTTCAGCCCTTTTTGGGGAAAACAAAAACATGGTTTACGATTGGCCATGGAAGGGAGCATCCCATGCAGTCATCGCATCGGCAAGCAAGGCAGCTCGCAGCATGCGATGAGGGAAGATTTACCTTCCTCTGCATATGTAATGTAAGATGGATTGTGATCAGAACCACAGCTAAAGCAAAACAAAACAAAAAAACCAGGACAGGCCGGGTCGACTCGAGGCACTGTTGGAACTAAACGGCTTCGCGAAACAGATGGTGCACCGTCGATCGGCTGGATAGAACTTGTACTGTCGACGTCGTAATCCAATACAAACGCTAACCAAGGATCAAGTACCGTTCACAACGTCCAACTCGTCTACCCAACGTACGTTGGCTGTTAGTGGGTCCAAATCGCACAAACCATGCATCCCAAATCTTCGATTTCATGATCTCCATGATCCTCATATTGCCGAGGGACTGGAAACGGTTGATAAGAAAGTTAAAGACATGCACCGTGCACCTGCGGAGCTAAACTAAGTCGTTCCAGATAGCAGTGCTTATTCAAGGCTAAAGCAACGGTGAGTGTCGTCTATACCGATGGAACTTTTAATCCGTGTTCGCCACGGAAGTCATCGGTTTCTTCCCCGAGAATCAATATCACCCCTTAGCTATTAAGGCGGTTAAAAATGCGCATGTACTATACTTCCTGCGAGACACTTACTAAAGTCAGCCATCGACGTCGTTGTGAAATAAGACACCCGAAAACCAAGCTTGAATATATCCGAGCCGTTGTCCTCTAACGGCATAATTTTGTTTTTTACTTCTCGGCTACATTTTGTACACTATCTGAACCGGTTCGTTCCATAGAAGTAACATTATGACGATCGATATTAATTCTTTCTGTATTGATCACTTCGTTTTCCAGGGAATGTGTAGCCTTAAACTATCTTGCAGAAGCGAAGGGCAAAAGCTATCTCGTTCCCTTTTTTTCGTGATTCGATTCTCAGATCGAAGATGCGCATATGCTTCTGTAGTGCAACGATCCATTCCCTCCGTTTCCCGAGCCGTGTTCCAAGGTCTTTTTTGTATCCCTGGTCCTTGACATTCCCTTTCTCCCTCTTGTCCTTGTAATCAAGCCGGGGACCTCTTGTAGACGGGGTTACATGATGATGGTGTTTCTTTCCACTTTTGTCTCTCACCTACTACCTGCTTGCAGCAGCAGCAGCTTACGGGATGCTGAACATCAATTAACTCTACCAAGGCGGCTGGAAATTGTATTTACTTTTATTTTTATGTTTTTTCCAAGATTTTTTTCATTTTCATTGTCATTTTTTTCCCTTTCGAAGCTTTATGATACCTATTTACCAACTCTGGATCCTCTCCGGGCCGCAACGACGGCAACCTTCCGACAATCCTATTCCATCGCGCTCGGTGCTCAGAGAATAGCAACAACCTCCCCCAACAATTACGAGTCGCAGTCGAGTTTTGACAATCCAAACGAATCTTTTTATTTTATTTTTTTATTTTATTGGTGTAAATTTCGAGCGAGAGGCAGCTCAATGGTGGAGCAGCGCTGGTCCCGTGCTTCTCACAAAATGCAGATGGGGCGCCGTATTCACAGCTCCAGCGAAACAATTCGTGAGCGACCAATGAGCTCGAACCGTAGATTCCCTAACCGCCCCTTTTTTTTATAGAAACNGACAAAAAAAAAAAAAAAAAAAAGAGTGAGGTATCGCGGCTCGATTTAATATTCGCTGGGGCCGCAATCACATAGACGCCCTTTGAGAATCGATCGTGACCATTGTCTCTGTTTCGAAGGGTCTCCTGATCATGATCTTTTCCAATAGGGCTGTCTTTTTTCCCCCAGCCTATTAGAATTTGCCCGCGCAAGCTCCAGAAATAAAATTTTAGGACTTCGAGCTTCTGAATCCCCCGTGAGCACGTGTGGGGAAAGCAAATGAGGCAACCCCGGATATCTCGAATCTTGAGCTTCAACGTCAACCTTCTCAAAGAACGCCGATTCGAATAGTCACATTGATGCGCCGGCCATCGCCATCGCCATCGCCATCGCCATCGCCGTCTCATCCCGAACTCTCCGGCGATGACCCGCAAACCCACATAATCAAGATTTTTTTTTTGTTTCAATGCCCCAAGGAATGCTTCCGGAACCTGTGACACCCATTCTGACATACGCCATAGCCGTATGTACGGGGAATCCAAAATTCTGCAGTATTGGATACAGACAAAAAAATGCATAATTGATATGTACGGTATCTACTAACAATGTGTATATACGTATACA